>JAVTVY010015382.1:0-66848 GCA_036873755.1 Hanleya hanleyi
GTGGTCGGATAGGCCGCGGGAACATTTGGTCCAATTATATTATCTCCTTGGTCGTCCGACCATGAGCAAGGCAGAATGACTACCGGCGAAGAGGAATAATAATTTTTGTGGTCTCCTAACCTTACTATGTGAAGGGACGAAAGTGTCAGAGATGGGCACAGAAGGGTGTTCCACCCTTTGATGAACCCCTGACAGCTCGCAAGCCTTCACCACCCCTGTATGCGTATAAGGTGCAAGCTGGGCACCCTCACCAGCATTGCATTCCCTACCCCCACCCCGGCGGTTGCACAACGTTGACCGTAGACAAACTTTTTTTGCTCAACGTTACCCGTTGACAGCCTAACAGCAACACCACCAGTCTGCACTGAACTAGCATCAACCTCCACCCTTCTAACCATTGGACTAGTCCCCTGGCCTTGGCTCATGGTCATTGTCATTCCAAGTTGTTCCCCACTGTTCCCAACTGAGTATTCAGCCCTGTCAATTCAGCTCCCATCCTGTTCTCTAGTTTACAAACCTTATGAAAACAATGTGTCAAGCACTCAGAAATTCCCTCCTGGTTAGATACCAGCTGACCGATTCTGCTAACACATAATGCCTGGTTAGATACCAGCTGACTGATTTTGGTAACACATTCTGCCTGGTTAGATACCAGCTGACCGATTCTGGTAACACATTCTCTCAAGCATTCTCTATGTGATTTTCCATCTCAGTTCGCAATTCGCCTACATGTTTTTCAATTAACTCTGAAACATACTCGGGACAACTGGAACCATCTACCCCACTAATAAGAGAATTCTCCAACGAATTCTCCTGGACTTGTTCAATATGTGCCGTCGATACGTCTATTGGTACTGTCATGGTGTGAATTGTACGACTCCACAAAAATACAAATGAAAATATTCAATAAACCGCAATACTCACTTCCAAAATGACTGCCATGAAATAAACTTACCTGCCTCACTTGATATGTCAAAATACTATCAACTAGACTCGTCTTCAATGGTACAAATCTGACTGCATCCAGCCAACAAATCTGGCTGCATCCAACCAAGCTGCAGGAAAAATAAAATACGCAGATCAAAATTTACTAGTTAACCAACTTGAACAATAAATTCTGTTTTCTGTATGAAACAGAAATAAGTAGTAGTGTCAACTACTCGCACTCAGTGAGTTTCCACTCGAGAAACTCACCGAAACAAATGAAAGAATTAAACACTTAAGAACTGAATGCACACGCGTTACTGCAGTCAACGCGTTCTAGTGTGCTTATTCAACTCAAACCCATCAGAAAAAATGACAAAGAACAAGACCCTTCAAAACAAGTGCATCGCGCGTTACCGCAGACAACGCGCTGTTGCAACTTCCCTGTGAATTTTCGCTAGTGAATTTTGGCGAAGTCCAAAAACTAGAAACAAACCAAGCCAAATAAAATACAAATTAGCACCTCAATAGCTCAATAGCATGTGTGTTGAATACCAAACAATCATCAAATGGTGTCCATCAATACCAAATGAGACGGAGTTATCAACAATCAAAGTCAATTCCCCCCCCCCCCTCAAAATCAAAATTCACCAAGTTGGCATTTCCAAATCACCAACTAAATTATGGTTGCTGGTTGCGTATTTAATTAATGCCCTTCCAAAATCGGGGAAAGGGTTGATGCCAACACCAATTGTTTTTATTTATTTTTTTTCAACTAAATGTAGGAGTGTGTGTTTTAATAAACACTAATCACTCAACCAAGTGTCACTGGACACCATCAGACCACACTGTAATTGAGTGTAGCGCCGATATGGCAACACTCAAAAGAATTTTTTGAATTTTGAATTTTTTTTTTCAAAGTAAACTCAAGAATGTGTGTTTGAATAAACAGTAAACTCTCAATCAAAATCAGATGGCGTCATTTAACACCACCAGACCACAAATTGAGTGCAGTGTTGATATATCAATACTCAAATCTCAAAATACAACCAGAATTTGTGTTGTAATAAACACCAATCAACCACATCCACCAGGTCAAAATCTGATTAAATGTGGTACAAGTTTGTTAGCACCCCACCACCAAAATATTGACTGTTTATTTAAACTCAAAATTTATTATTCCAAAAATACTGAGTGTATTTCAGCAACACTGACCACTCACCCTTTTTACAGTGTAAGTCATCATTGAGTACACCATCAAGGTTTACAGTGTATATTGACCACCACAGAATATGAGGTCAATTCAATTTTTATAGTTTAACTCATCAAATTAGAATAAACACCAGCAATTGATGTATTCACTATGTAAACATTAACTGCTAATATCAGACAGCCAGGTTAGCGGATAAGAAGCAATTTTTTTATTTATTTAACAGAATACTCACAGGTAGCATTCACGAAAAGCCACGAAGTTAGTAGCCAAGCTTGAGGATAAATTTTGACCAAGTCCAAGATAAACTAGGTACCAATATATTAGCAAATCTATTGAAACACCAATTTGAATGTTCTATGCCATTGCTAGCAAGAATTTCACTCAAATGAGAGAAAACCCCCCACATTCACCGTAAGCACCAGCTAATCCCTCGCGCAATAGCTACCAGGCAATAGCCAGGTGAACATGCCAATGAAATTGAGCGAATTCCAAAAATTACTAAAAAACCTGACCACCGGAAAAGTCAATGTAGTTTGACCGATAATAAAATGTCAAACTATTGCTATACATTTTAAGTCAACCACACCAGTGAAAAATGGCCAACAGAAATTGACAGTGCTATAGACTCACACGAACAAGTCTCAATAAGACAACCGTGCAAAACTTCACCAGTGGCACAGTAAGAATGACCAGAATTTGTCAACAGCACGACTGATGAATCCACACCACAAGGTCATGCAGCGCATGACCCTGTACCCCAAACTCAATCACCGAACCGAAAGGAAATGACTAATCAGACCGCGTTCAGTCACTAAACCTTCATCCCATGCACAAAATCTTCTCCAAAAACCCCAACATTACCAACCCAACCACTAAACACATACAAAATATAATTATCATGCGACAGGACTATGAACAAAACACAAAAATACACATATGAACACACAAATAGTACCGATACACATAATATATGACAACACAAACAAATAAACCATTCAAATTGCACCTGTCAAAACCTTTATCGTAACTTCTACCCCTAATTTTCCCTACCAAATACTATCTCCAAAAAATTAATACATCAAAATTTCCCAAATCATACAAAAGTTAGCTAAATCTAAGGTGCAATATTGAAGGCAACCAGCAGGCAAGTTTGCCCGCTATGCTGGCCGTCTAACAAACCTAAACAATTACAATCCTATTCCTTTTTATTCCCGAATGTTACCATTCAACTTACTGTTGTTGTTGTTTCAAAATGAACAACAACAACGTGTCAGTAAACTCGCAAAATTTCAAAACCAACGGGAACTCAAACCAAATTGTAAACTGGGGTAGTTCAAAATAACCCAGCTCCACTCACCATAACTTGTACCAAGATAAATATGACAAATAAAATCGATCTGGCGAGAGAGAAGACTATCAAGGGTTCAATTTTCGTCACAATACAACACGGAAAGTTCTCGAAACAATCATTGTCAAATCACACCATATATTGCACAAAGCTTGAAAACTATTGCCGTATAATCATTAGTTAAAAACTAATGAAAGTCTACTCACTTTCGTTTGGAAAATCCGCCATTGAACAGCTGTTCAACTTCCGGAAAATCGTGTCCATGCTGACGAGGAAAAATTATCACAGACATTCGCTAGGAGTTCAAAATTCCACACAACCCCTTCTATAAAGTAACACACTTCCAGCTTATATCGACCCAATTGTAAATAACAGTCAATAACAAATTTGTCAGGACTCAGGAATCTGATTTTCACACGCAAATTTTCTCGAATATTATGCAAGATGGCCGCCGGACTTGGCACTGCCATTCAGTTCACTATCGGGCGTAAATTTGTCTAAAAATAATCACAATTCTACGCCAGATACTTTCACTTCTGACACCAATTGTAGTAATTACAGCTACATAGTTATTAGCCAGTATAGTGGGCAGGCTAGTAGTATAGAGCAAGCAAAAATCCGCTTATTTTGCCGGGGGAGGTAACTCTTGGTGGCGGTAGGTGACGTTGTGGTTATGGATTGCATCAGCATTGGCTGGGTGCCAACATTTTTGTCCTCACCGGGTAAAATTTAAGGGGATACTTCTTGGGGAGGAAAACTACCTCCAACACAGAAGAGTTCCAAAGGGAGTTAACTCCCGATGCCGGTGATGATTTTTGGTCATATTCATGATTTTCACCCCTGATTCGAACATTTGCATATTTAATCTATACGGGAAAATGCCTGTATGGGGTATGGGATATCCGATGGGATCGTATGAGGTATCATTGTGAAGCTTATGTCAGGGGGCATCTGATGGGCTGGGTGTGGGGTTGAAAGAGCGGCATTCTGCGCATGCGCGGTGGACCCAGGGTATGGAAATAGACGTTTTGGCGTCTAGGGCAGCCACTCATGGTCCGATGGGGTTGAGTGAGGTATCAATGTGAAGCATTCGTGAAGGGGCAGCCGATGGCGTGGGTATGGGGTTGGAATACCGGCATTCTGCGCATGCGCGGTCGCCAAAGGGTATAAATATAGACGTTTTTGGGTCTGTGCGGGCCACTAGTGGTCCTATGGACTCGAGTGAGGTATCATTGTGAAGAATTCGTAAAGGGGCATCTGCCTGAATTAGTGGTTCGGGCGTTGTCACCAGTTTGCGCATGCGCAGACAGGGAATTGTGGGAAAAGGGTATGGAATAGACGTTTTGGGATCTAGGGGAACCCCTAATGGGCCGATTGGGTCGGGTGAGGCATCACTGTGAAGCCTATGTGAGAGGGCATCCGCCTGGACTAGCGTCTGGTCCATGTTTCACATTCTGCGCATGCGCAGACAGGGAATTGTGGGAAGAGGGTATGGAAATAGACATTTTCGGGCCGAGGTGAGCCCCTAATGAGCCGATGGAGCCGTATGAGGTCTTATTTTGAAGCTCTTATCCGCCTGGATAAGTGTGTCATTCGCGTTCAACATTCTGCGCATGCGCTGACAGGGAATTATGGGGCAAGGGAATGTAAATAAACGGTTTGGGTTTTAGGTGGGCCACTATGGGTCCGTTGAAGTCGAGAGAGGTATCAACGTGAAGCACACGTGAGGGAGCATCCGACTGGGTGGGTGTGGAGTAGGAATATCGTCATTGTGCGCATGCGCAGGTAGGTCGTAGTATAGAAATAGACATTTTGGGGCCGATATGGACCACTAGTGGTCCAAATGGGTTGTGGGCGGTGTCACAGTGAAGTTTTTGTGGGGTAGAGTCAGAATGGCGTGTTTTTTATTGCAAGTCGTGTCAATCTGCGCATGCGCAGTTGGGTGTAATAAGTAAAGTGGCCAATTTGAGCACTGCAGGCAGTTATTTGGTGTAGAGCTGGACCACTATTGCTCCGAATGCGTCGTATGCGGTGTCATTTTGTACCTCTCGGGGTGTAAACCCCGATTTGAAGGATGTCCACTGCATCAGTGACGTCATCGGTGACGTCATCAGTACGAGTAGTAGCCAAAGTGGGCGTTTTGGGGCGGTGAAGGAAGGTATTTGGTGTAGAAATGGACCAACCTTAGTCCGAATGCGTCGTGTGAAGCAACAAGCTCAATGCTTCAACGTCCTGGTGAATTAGCCCAAAAGCTCTCATTTATCTACACACCAATACATCGAAATGCAGTGACGCCCGTCAATGATCGTCGTTACGCCCTAGCATAACACCTTGACGCCATGATCCAAACCGGAGAGGGAACAACAACAACAAGGATGAGAGAACAACAACAACAAGAAGGATGAGAGAACAACAACAACAAGTTTTTTTTATATGGTTTATTTGCCCCTCCATCATAACATACCCACGCTGGGGGAGCGGCGTTGGGTAGGTTTACAATTCAAGAAGTCTCTTGTCCAATCAGAGGCCACCATTTGTATCAGTCATATTCGTTCTTGTCCGTTAGCTGTATTCTTGTCCAATCAGAAGCCGCCATTTCAGAAAGTCCTATCTTCGGCCATGTTCGCTTTGAACCGTTTGTTCTAATCGGCCAGGCCAGGATATTGTTCGGGCAGCATGTCCTGAAAAAGTTGTTTGCGCATTCTTGTTTGTTTGTCGCAATTTCGACATCGTAAACTATCCCTTTCTGGATAGTAATATTCCAGTGGGACCTGCATATGGCGTATACATATCTCGCTTAGTAGCATTTGCTAGATCCTGTGTTAAATGTGATGATTTTAATCAACGTCACAAAACATCGTTGCAGAAACTTATAAAACAGGGCTATTCCATCAAGCGCCTCCACTCAAAGTTTCTCAAATTTGGCGATACATATCGCATGCTGATAACAAAATACGAACGTAGCGTGCAAGATCTATGGCGCTACGTTTCGTAACTTGTGTCTAATTCCGCTTAACCCGGGGCTAGGGGCCGTATGAACCCATGTACTTCAAGATCCTCATGGTACTCATATGAACAGTCACAATCAAAGCGTGGCTGAGGTACATCATTTTTAGATGACGACTCTATAACGAATATTATGGATTAAGAATGCTGATCAGCGATACGGATTTGATATTTTGGAACATCATGATGTCTTGCCGGCATGATTGAAAAGTGTTGACCGCTTCTCTCTTGCAGGAAACAAGCCTATGTTTATGTATACCTTTGTCTTTTTGAATTTGGTGCTAATACTGTTATATGGAAATGGAATAGGTCTTTGGATTATGGACGCGGATATTCTCTAATGGACGACGGCTGGATTATGAATGACGGACTAGACGCTTGTAATCTATCAGTGCATGGGTGACTACATTCATCCGATGGGAAGATTCCGTAATTTGGTTACGAAAAACGTAACATTGGTGACCCTCTCCACTATCCACTTGGTGTTGGGACGTTGTTGTTGGGCCCATTCCAAGGCATCCACGGCGTCCAGTTTCTCCAGCATCGTCTCTAGCGACGCCGTATCCGTGATGGTAAACGGTTGGTCAAATACTAGGATGTTACTGCTCGGGTAAAAGTATCGGACTTGGTCTGTCTCCTTATGCTGCAGCATATAACCAAACGCCAGATTTAATTTGAAGGACGTAGCTTGGTCATTGAAGATGGCTTCCACGTAGCTGCGTAGACAAGCGAGGTTGGTCAGTTCAAAATTGTAGATATCTTGAATAGGGCGATGACGGTGGAAACAGTGTCGTATCATGGGCCAATGGCGCCGATAGATGTCACTCACTGGATAGTCTTCATGTAACAGATCGCTAGGAACGTCAACCGCATCTTCCAGAAAATTTGCGTTGCTGTCAGCCCTATGACTCGAAACAGTAATGCTAGGGACCGGCTGGATATCTACGCTCTTCTGAATTGTGGGTATAGGCGGGCTCTCCGTGATCGCATCACCAGTGGCATTCGTCTCCCCGGGCTCATCTTCACTAGGTCTGATCCTCCTGTGTGCCTCTTTAGTGGAAAGTTGTCGCTCATACCGTGGTGACGGACTGTGAATCAAACGCTGATGACGTCTTAACTGACTGGGTCTTTTGAAGAGTTGACCACATTCATTACAATGTTCCATCGCGCCCTCGTGGAGTGAACGTTCGTGGCGCAGTAAAGCATCTTCCCGATTAAATGACCGTGCGCAAGTTGTACAAGTATACCGTGCGCCGTGGTGGATGGAAGACTCATGCCGTCGCAGATCTTCTGGGCGAGTAAATGGCTTCAGGCAGGTCGAACAAGAGAACATGTCGGCTGCGTATCAGAAAATGCTGAACATGCCCACCTACCGCCACTTTTATAAGCCCGAAGCCCACAAGAACTATCCTACGTTGTTCTCTCCACCAATCAGCGCATCGCTGTCCTGTACACTCGGGTGCGCACTTGTCACATGTCTACGTACACACCGCAACATGTTAAAACTTGTAACAAAATGTATTATACCATATCTATCCTGTATTAGACAATATCTTCCCTGTATTTAATGTACATGTACTCTGCGCATGTCCATGTATTCTGTGCATAGCCATGCACATGTACTATGTGAATGTACATGTACTATTTGTCTGTACACGTAATCTGTTCATGTACATGTACTCTGTCAATACACATGTTCCTTATCCATGTAAATGTACTCTGTGCATGTCATTCTACATGTACTCTGATCACGTCCATGTGAATATACCCTATTCAAATCCATATACATACTCTCTGTCCATATCGCTATATAGCTGAAATATTGTGGAATGCGACGTTAAACCTTATTTCTCTTTCTCTCTCTCTCTCTCTCTCAACTAGGATGACAGGTCAATCATTTTATTATCCCCTCCAATACATTATACACAAGCTGGGGGAGCCGCGTTGGGTGTGTTTACAATACAATTAGCCTCTTGTCCAATCAGAGGCCGCCATTTGCATCTCTCATATTCGTTCTTGTCCGTTAGGTGTATTCTCGGCTGTCCAATCAGAAACCACCGTTTCAGAAAGTTCCATCTTTGCTCGGTGTGACCTAATATGATTCTTACTCATCCATTCAGCTGTCTGTACATATGTTAGAAGTCTCTCTTTCGAGATAACGGCGGCCATATGTTTCCATACAAGGAAGAAACCGACCTTTGGTGGCAAGCTCTCACTTCGTCCACTGTAAAATCTCCTCCTTCCTCGTGCAAAGATCACACCCGACAAAGGGTACACCTTCAAGGCAGGTCAGGCATCGCTGGCGATGGTAGCGGACATCTCTGGGCGCTCCCCTGGTTGAGCTGTAACCCACACTGAAGAAAGCATCCATCAATTCCATAGTTATGGGCGGGTATCTTTTGGTAACTCTTTTGGGGAGTCGGGCGGGAACCGGTACCTGTTCGTCAATATTCAACGATTGCTCGTCTGCCTTGGAATTGACTAGCTTTTCCATTTGATCAGGTCTGGTACAGGTTTTGAGAAATGTACATCTAACATGCGTGTTTCCGTATTTATAGTTAGAGGGGAAGAGAAGAGGGACGGTGACCGTTCTATCAACCAATCAGAAGCCACCATTTCAGAAAGTTTAATCTTCGGTCAGTGTCCCATTCAGCACTGGGATCAATTTCTATCGGCTCTTCAATTCGCGGCGGTGGATCGACCTCCATGGGTTCTTCCATTCTCAGATGCATTCTCATAGAAACTGAAATATCCGGTCTCGAGAGTGGCGAGCGTGATCCGTGTATGACATTTTGGTGACGTCTCAATTGACTGGGATGCTTAAAGACTATATCACAATGTATGCGTGGGTACTGCGTGGCGTGCACGAGTGTGACAACGTAAACTGTCCAGGCGATGAAAGCGCTTCGAGCAAGTTGTGCAAGAGAACATTTCGGCTGTGGATCTGGAAATGATGAATCCCGTAAAATTCTGGCTCTTATAGGCCAACATAGGAGTACCCGCATGTTCTACGGTCCCGAATGTTCCACAGTCCCCGGATGTACAAGAACCCGGGTGTACACGGATGTAAAAGTACCCAGATGTAAAAGTGCCCGGATGTTTACGAATGTTCCACCATTCCGGACTTCTATCAGGGCCATGTCCAGAAGCTCTCACGTCCTGCATGTGAGGTCCATGTCCAGAAGCTCTCACGTCCTGCATGTGAATAGTCATATTGTGTGTGTATGCATGTGCGTATGTGTGTGTGTGTGTGTGTGTGTGTGTGTGCGTGTATGTGCGTGTGGGTGTGTGTGTGGGTGTATGCTTGCGTGTATGCATGTGTGTATGTGTGTTGTGTGTGTGTGTTCAGCGTGTATGTGTGTGTATGCGCCTGTGTGTATGCGTGTGTGGCTAGGTTTATGTGTGTGTGTGTGTGTGTGTGTGTGTGTGTGTCTGTGTATGCATGTGTGCCTGCGTCTGTGTGTGCGTGTGTGTGTATGTGAGTGTATAGGCGTGCGTGTGTATGCGTGCGTGCGTGTATGCAAGAGTGTGTATGCGTCTGTGTATGCGAGCGTGTGTGTGTGCGTGTGGCGTCTGTGTGTGTGTGTGTGTGTGTGGTGTGTGTAGGCGGTCGTGTGTGTGTGCGTTTGCGTGCATGTGCGTGTGTATGTGTGTGTGTATGTATGCCTCTGTGTGCGTGTGTGTGTGTGTGCTTGCGAGTGTGTTTCTTGGATCGGAGCTCCTGGAGCTCAAAGCCTGTGGAACTTAGAGGTCGGAAGTGACATTTGCATATGACCTCTGTGAGGTCACTTCCGCTTCCGTTCAGGTGACCGGATGTGACCTTTGACCCCCGCGTGTATGCGTGTGTGTCTGGGTTTATGTGTGTGGGTGTGCGTGTGTGTGTCTTTGTATGCATGTGTGCATGCGTCTGTGTGTGCGTGTGTGTGTATGTGAGTGTATAGGCGTGCGTGTGTATGCGTGCGTGCGTGTATGCAAGAGTGTGTATGCGTCTGTGTATGCGAGCGTGTGTGTGTGTATGCAAATGCGTGTTTGCGTCTGTGTGTGTGTGTGTGTGTGGTGTGTGTAGGCGGTCGTGTGTGTGTGCGCGTGTGCGTGCATGTGCGTGTGTATGTGTGTGTGTATGTATGCCTCTGTGTGTGTGTATGTGTGTGCTTGCGAGTGTGTTTCTTGGATCGGAGCTCCTGGAGCGAAAAGCCTGTGGAACTTAGAGGTCGGAAGTGACATTTGCATATGACCTCTGTGAGGTCACTTCCGCTTCCGTTCACGTGACCGGAAGTGACCTTTGACCCCGGCGCGCAAAGGTTTCCACCGCGGACCTGTCATCCTAGTTGAGAGAGAGAGAGAGAGAGAGAAAGAGAAATAAGGTTTAACGTCGCATTCCACAATATTTCAGCTATATAGCGATATGGACAGAGAGTATGTATATGGATTTGAATAGGGTATATTCACATGGACGTGAGCAGAGTACATGTAGAATGACATGCACAGAGTACATTTACATGGATAAGGAACATGTGTATTGACAGAGTACATGTACATGAACAGATTGCGTGTACAGATATATAGTACATGTACATTCACATAGTACATGTGCATGGCTATGCACAGAATACATGGACATGCGCAGAGTACATGTACATTAAATACAGGGAAGATATTGTCTAATGCAGGATAGATATGGTATAATACATTTTGTTACAAGTTTTAACATGTTACGGTGTGTACGTAGACATGTGACAAGTGCGCACCCGAGTGTACAGGACAGCGATGCGCTGATTGGTGGAGAGAACAACGTAGGATAGTTCTTGTGGGCTTCGGGCTTATAAAAGTGGCGGTAGGTGGGCATGTTCAGCATTTTCTGATACGCAGCCGACATGTTCTCTTGTTCGACCTGTCTGAAGCCATTTACTCGCCCAGAAGATCTGCGACGGCATGAGTCTTCCATCCACAACGGCGCACGGTATACTTGTACAACTTGCGCACGGTCATTTAATCGGGAAGATGCTTTACTGCGCCACGAACGTTCACTCCACGAGGGCGCGATGGAACATTGTAATGAATGTGGTCAACTCTTCAAAAGACCCAGTCAGTTAAAACGTCATCAGCGTTTGATTCACAGTCCGTCACCACGGTATGAGCGACAACTTTCCACTAAAGAGGCACACAGGAGGGTCAGACCTAGTGAAGATGAGCCCGGGGAGACGAATGCCACTGGTGATGCGATCACGGAGAGCCCGCCTATACCCACAATTCAGAAGAGCGTAGATATCCAGCCGGTCCCTAGCATTACTGTTTCGAGTCATAGGGCTGACAACAACGCAGATTTTCTGGAAGATGCGGTGGATGTTCCTAGCGATCTGTTACATGAAGACTATGCAGTGAGTGACATCTATCGGCGCCATTGGCCCATGATACGACACTGTTTCCACCGTCATCGCCCTATTCAACATATCTACAATTTTCGACTGACCAACCTCGCTCGTCTACGCAGCTACGTGGAAGCCATCTTCAATGACCAAGCTACGTCCTTCAAATTAAATCTGGCGTTTGGTTATATGCTGCAGCATAAGGAGACAGACCAAGTCCGATACTTTTACCCGAGCAGTAACATCCTAGTATTTGACCAACCGTTTACCATCACGGATAGGGCGTCGCTAGAGACGATGCTGGAGAAACTGGACGCCGTGGATGCCTTGGAATGGGCCCAACAACAACGTCCCAACACCAAGTGGATAGTGGAGAGGGTCACCAATGTTACGTTCTTCGTAACCAAATTACGGAATCTTCTCATCGGATGAATGTAATCACCCACGCACTGATAGATACTCAGAATGCGCAAACAACTTTTTCAGGACATGCTGCCCGAACAATATCCTGGCCTGGCCGATTAGAACAAACGGTTCAAAGCGAACATGGCCGAAGATAGGACTTTCTGAAATGGCGGCTTCTGATTGGACAAGAATACAGCTAACGGACAAGAACGAATATGACTGATACAAATGGCGGCCTCTGATTGGACAAGAGACTTCTTGAATTGTAAACCTACCCAACGCCGCTCCCCCAGCGTGGGTATGTTATGATGGAGGGGCAAATAAACTATATAAAAAAACTTGTTGTTGTTGTTCTCTCATCCTTGTTGTTGTTGTTCCCTCTCCGGTTTGGATCATGGCGTCAAGGTGTTATGCTAGGGCGTAACGACGATCATTGACGGGCGTCATTGCATTTCGATGTATTGGTGTGTAGATAAATGAGAGCTTTTGGGCTAATTCACCAGGACGCTGAAGCATTGAGCTTGTTGCTTCACACGATGCATTCGGACTAAGGTTGGTCCATTTCTACACCAAATACCTTCCTTCACCGCCCCAAAACGCCCACTTTGGCTACTACTCGTACTGATGACGTCACCGATGACGTCACTGATGCAGTGGACATCCTTCAAATCGGGGTTTACACCCCGAGAGGTACAAAATGACACCGCATACGACGCATTCGGAGCAATAGTGGTCCAGCTCTACACCAAATACCTGCCTTCAGTGCTCAAATTGGCCACTTTACTTACTGCACCCAACTGCGCATGCGCAGATTGACACGACTTGCAATAAAAAAACACGCCATTCTAACTCTACCCCACAAAAACTTCACTGTGACACCGCCCACAACCCATTTGGACCACTAGTGGTCCATATCGGCCCCAATATGTCTATTTCTATACTACGACCTACCTGCGCATGCGCACAATGACGATATTCCTACCCCACATCCACCCAGTCGGATGCTCCCTCACGTGTGTTTCACGTTGATACCTCTCTCGACTTCAACGGACCCATAGTGGCCCACCTAAACCCCAAACCGTTTATTTACATTCCCTTGTCCCATAATTCCCTGTCAGCGCATGCGCAGAATGTTGAACGCGAATGACACACTTATCCAGGCGAATAAGAGCTTCAAAATAAGACCTCATACGGCTCCATCGGCTCATTAGGGGCTCACCTCGGCACGAAAATGTCTATTTCCATACCCTCTTCCCACAATTCCCTGTCTGCGCATGCGCAGAATGTGAAACATGGACCAGACGCTAGTCCAGGCGGATGCCCTCTCACATAGGCTTCACAGTGATGCCTCACTCGACCCAATCGGCCCATTAGGGGTTCCCCTAGATCCCAAAACGTATATTCCATACCCTTTTCCCACAATTCCCTGTCTGCGCATGCGCAGACTGGTGACAACGCCCGAACCACTAGTTCAGGCAGATGCTCCTTTACGAATGCTTTACAATGATACCTCAGTCCATAGGACCAATAGTGGCCCACACAGACCCCAAAACGTCTACTTTCATACCCTTTGGCGACCGCGCATGCGCAGAATGCCGGTATTCCAACCCCATACCCACCCCATCGGCTGCCCCGTCACAAATGCTTCACATTGATACCTCACTCAACCCCATCGGACCATGAGTGGCTGCCCTAGACGCCAAAACATCTATTTCCATACCCTGGGTCCACCGCGCATGCGCTGAATGCCGCTCTTTCAACCCCACACCCAGCCCATCAGATGCCCCCTGACATAGGATTCACAATGATACCTCATACGACCCCATCGGATATCCCATACCCCATACAGGCATTTTATCGTATAGATTTAATATGCAAATGTTCGAATCAGGGGCGAAAATCATGAATATGACCAAAAATCATCACCGGCATCGGGAGTTAACTCCCTTTGGAACTCTTCTGTGTTGGAGGTAGTTTTCCTCCCCAAGAAGTATCCCCTTAAATTTTACCCGGTGGGGACAAAAATGTTGGCACCCAGCCAATGCTGAAGCAATCCATAACCACAACGCCACCTACCGCCACCAAGAGTTACCTCCCCCGGCAAAATAAGCGGTTTTTTGCTTGCTCTATACTACTCAGGCTTACCTGCCGGCTAAAACCCCGAGACAAGTAGTCTGTCACGTCTTGTCCGTCCCAAGTCAGTTTCTTCTCAGGCTTTCTTTTCGAAGTCCGCGAGTTACCCTGCTTGGCTATTGGGCAAACAGCGCCCTCTACCAAGGGGAGAGAGGGGAGACAATTCTATAATAATAAAGCACTTGTCTCCCCTGCATCACTGTGACATTAATGTTCGTTAATAGTCAACTGACAAGACAGTGAGAAAACCTGTTCTCAGTACACCATACAGAACCTTCAGCTTGGAAGGTGAACTGTTTTATTCACCCTGTATATATGCTCAAGAACAACTGCTACCTGTATATTCCTGACGATGGTATAACCTGTACCGAAATATAGAATATCACAATGACTTCACTTTTCGGAGTTACTTTCATTCTAGTTTATATGAAGTCATGTGGCGTTGTCAGTATGTCGGCACCTCTTATATGTGCCGACATACTTATATGTGTTGTAATTCAATATATATTGGGAGTAGCCTCCTTGAAATCTTTCCAAAGAAAACAAAAAAGTAGATGGACAGTCGTTAACCCAAAAAGGTTATTTTCCGGCTTGATCCCGCTCTCTAAAATAGATGTAAAAAGCTCAATAACTTTTGATTTCTTCTGAACCAATGCTCCAAAAATTCTGGCGCGTTAATCTATTTATTGCCCTAAAATTATATTGTCATTTGAAGATGTTGTTTCAAAAGTGTGACAAATATTTGGCATATTATTTTGCAAATTAGATAGATATATATACCGTTTGATGGGGATATATAAGTCTGTGGGCAACACAAGAGGATTTTGCAATGACCTTATTTGCCTCCGTTTTAGAGCGTGGGATCGCCATAACCTGCTTATGTAGATGGATATAACGTCATTTCTGGGTTTATCTTTCAGATAAAAACAATAATAATCCTGAACCTGGAAAGACTGGGAAACCGATTGTGTGGGGCTATGTGGTTCAATATGATGGCGACAAGGCAGTTTATGTATGTATTGACGCTACTGGGGTTCCTGTCTGCAGGAATATCAGCGATATGTGACTCACAGGCCGGTAAACACTTGGATTACAGCCATCAGGGTCGAACAGCTATCCCAAGTCAATTATCATCGGACACAATCGTTCTAGATATTAGTTACAACAACATCAGTATTGTTCTCAATAGAACACTACAGGGTCTATCAAGACTGATAGTTCTCGACTTGTCAAACAACAAAATACGGACACTTGAACCACTTGCCCTTTATGGACTCAAACAACTTTGTTCCCTAGACCTGCGCGGTAATAATTTATCCTTGAACTATGACTCATTCCCACTTCCTCTATTTGTACACGTCCCACATTTACTGATCCTCCACATAGAGAGTAATGTGCCCCCAGGTCCTCAGAATATCACCTATCCAGACCGAACATTACAGAACCTCGGAAATCTTCGGTTCTTTTATGCTGACGCATCTTCTGGTCTTGAGTTGGGCCGAGGATTCTCATCCCTAACCTCGTTGGGAGAGTTTCATTCACAATCTGGAGATATCTTCAAAATCAGTAACGACTCTCTTGCTCCGCTAGCAGTCACAAAGTTGAAGACACTAATACTCATTAATTGTGGAATTGTGTCCATAGAAACCGGGGCATTTTTACACCTCAAACAATTAAAGGTTCTGGATTTATCACATAACAAACGCCTTGGACTGGAAATGGGATTGGGGGCTTTGTATGGATTGCAACATCTTAACATGACAGATATAAATTTATCTCATGTTAATTCCGGGGGAACACGACTTCAGGATAGCGTGCTAGATCAGCATAAATTGAAGTACTTGAAAAACATATGTGTTGCTAATTTAGATCTCAGAGATAATCGTATTGTTTACATTGACAGAACATTTATATCAAGTTTGATATACCCGGAATGTTTGCTACGAATTTCGCTGACTGGTAACCAAATACTGAGTTTACAAGATGCAACGATCTTTTTTTTTGAAGTAATACGATTGCGCCGGTTAGAATATTTGGATGTCAGTGGAAATTTCAACCTGCCACCACATGTTGGAATACCTAAGACTCACAGTAGATCAGATAGGATTATCACTGATGGCGTGATCTTCCATTTCTTTCCGTCGTCCCTTCAGGTGTTAAACATAAGTTATGGTACGATTCACCACACGACCATGAAGGGACGAATTCAAGTGCAGAATCTGACAAATTTACGCGTTCTTGATGTGTCTTTCAATACTATACATACCTGTGTTTCGCCCATCGATGGTTTGGAGAATCTTACAGTGCTAAACTTCACCGGTTTTGACTGTTCCATATTATCACCAAATTTTCTTAGCACATACCCCGGTTTACATGTACTAGAAATTAAGAATATACGTCTCAATGTCGGTCTTGGAAGTGACCCCGATGGAGTATTTCTTCGTCAGCAAGAAAAACTGACGAGTCTTAATATGGCTGATAATGGATTGACCTATATTCATCCGGAGCTGTTTTCTTCATTACGCCTTGTGCAATCTTTGAATTTAGGCAACAACAAGTTCCTCGAGCTACCCCGAACTCTTCGATCCATGACGTCATTGAGACATTTGGATATATCCTTCAACTCACTAATCACACTGAATAAACATGACCGGAAATGGCTGGAGCAAATCTCTCAGCTAAACAAAGAACAGCGTTTTCGTTTCCTATTGTCCTTATACGGTAATCCTTTGTACCTGTTCAACTTTGGACTTTGTACTTTGGTTACTAACCACCGATATACAGCTGGAACTGAAGAATAATCTAACATGCAGTCTGGAGAATGGAACAAGGACATTGATAGTAAACTTGGAAGGTAGCATAACTGATATGAAAATAGCTTGTATTAGTCGATTTTGGGTAACATTTTCCGTGACTGCATCAGCGCTCACCGCCGTAGCCTTGTGCATTGGTATCGTTTGTTACCGTTACCGTCACAACATAAAGTATTGGTTCCTGACTAAATGTAGACGTGGCGCCACCTATGACGAGATTCCTCCAGACGATTCTCATTTTGATGCTTTTGTGGCATATAACCACGAGGACTACAGGTGGACATGCTTTACATTACGTGAATTCCTGGAAGACGTCCATGGATATCGGCTATGTCTTCATCATAGAGATTTCCCCGTGGGAGAGAGTATCCAAGGAAACATTGTCGATGCAATCAACGATAGTCGGAAAGTTATCCTTGTCATCAGTAAAAAGTATCTAAACTGTGACTGGGGAGAGTTTGAGATCCAGATGGCGGGTATGCGTATGGTACAGTCTGGCAGAGATAACGTGGTCATTGTTATACTGTTAGAGGATATATCTGTCAAACATATGCCGAGATCATTACTAAGAATGTGGAAGAACGTCACTTTTCTCCTGTGGACAAACGATTCCGCTGATGAGAACTTATTTTGGGGAAAACTGGAGGAAGCCATGGCACGAGCTTAACACGTTAAGTCTCGAGACATTAATGTCATTGAGCACACCAGTTATGTTTTGTTGTGTGAAATGTGCCATCGGTGTTGTCGAATACCTGTCAATGATATCTATTAAATGCTTATATTTGTTGAGATGAAGCTCGAGTGTTTTGATAACGATAAAACTTGTTCAAACCGGTGTAAAGAGAAAAATTATTCCGTGAGCCTCTATCTAACAAACTCGAAGGGAATATTTTCTTCTGATATATACCACTCAGGTGAGACATCTTTTCCTAGAGAGAAACCTATTAGAAGGGAAGGGAACATTCTTTCCTTTCACACCGGTGACTATGAGCAATCTCAATCAAACGTTCGGCTTTTGCCGTATTGGCGAAACTAAGCGCACAAAAAAGTCACCCATGGGGAGCATACGGCGATCACGTAGTGAGTCGGCTACGAAATAGTGCCTTTGATAATCCAGCTATCCGTTCGCATTTTATTGTGAAATGAAGCTGATTTTAACCATATTTCTATGTTTATTTTTATAACAGCAATCTAGACATAGAATTCACCAGATGCGCTAAGTTACGCCAATATGAAAATAGCCGAACTTGAGATTGATTCGACCGAAAATTGTGCGCATGTGCGAACGTGATCCCGTTTCCGTTCCCAGCAATCCACTGGACCAGAGGACACTATCGCAGCTAGTGAGTTCTGAGGCTAGATTGTGAGCAACCTCTGATTCCGTTAAAGTTTGTGTATTGATGGACTTACTAAGAAATACCAGTCCCATACCGTTCAACTCTGACTATCGGATTATGACGAATTACCATTAAATTAAATAAACTCAAATTTTCAGTCGAATGATTATGTTGATTTTAAGTTGCAATCCTAGTTGCTAGTTTGTACAGAATGTTTCTCTTATATGTATTTATCTCTCTCTTATTATTGTGTTATCTCTCAGAAACACACTTCGTCAGTGCTATGAACGTTGAACATACTTCGAACTTTTCCAAGCATGTAAATGTTGTAATATACGTGGGTTTATAAACATTTACTTTTTTGTGTATAAATATATTCACTGTTGCTGTTGCTTACCAATCGTTATCCCAGTTGATTCACTTTCATATTGGATTTGGGGTTTACCATTGCAAACTGGACTTTCCATACAGGGAGATCCATACGTGTTGTTATATATCTTACAACGAATTCCCTGAATAAATCTCGGGTATGTTGACATATTTAGACAAAGCTACCATATGTGGTGAAAACATGCTGCTGGTTTGTGATTTAAATTATGATATGTTACGAGGCGCCAAAAGCATCCCTTAGTCTAACATGCGTGACTCATTTGATCTGACCAATATGGTCAAAACCTTGACATGTTTTGTTAAGAACTCAGTTCCATCTCTAAATGATGTTATTTTAACAAACCAGCCTAGGTACATTTCAACACATTTACTGTTGATACTGGTCTCAGTTACTGGCACCATATGGTGTGTACAATTATGAAAGAATCGGTCACACATATAAAGAAACAGAAAGTAACATATAGAAGTTACAAAAATTTTAATGACGAGAATTTTAAAGTAGACCTTGGGCAAATACCTTTAGCCGATATATTTGATGACATGGATGATACATACTGGGCATATGAACATCTGCCGTATGGCAAGCCGTTTCAGTATTAAATCCGTTATTCCACATATGTTGAAAACTTTTGCACATATGTACAAAAGAATTCCACATATGTGTAAAAAACAGTTTTTAGACATATGTGCAAAAGTTTTACACATATGTTGAAAAGTTTTACACATATGTTGAAAAGTTTTACACATATGTGGAAAAGTTTTACACATATGTAAAATAAATTAACTATTTCACATATGTTGAAAAGTTTTATACATATGTGCAAAACTTTTCCACATATGTCAAATAAAGTGTTTTTCCACATATGTGCAAAAGTTTTGTACATATGTTAAATAAATGCCAGGAGAGTTAATGGAAAGGAAATGGACTGCTCCCTGTGGTATAATCTGTCATGAATGTTTGTTATCTAATGGCGCTGTCCCTTCGGGGTTTGTTTTTCGTCTCTCCGACTATGCGAGACATGTGGAACTACAGTGAGGACACGGAAGCTTATAATAATAATAATAATAATATTACTACATTATCTTAGATTCAAGGTCCATATATGACTATCTTCCTTGAACGCACCTCTACTCCTGTAGATAACGCAGATCGTACAAACTGCGGTATAGCTTGTTGTTGGTCAGTTATTAATTATGATATTAATATTCTTATATACTCTCATCCTACTCCATAAATATGAGTACGAGGAGAGTATATATGAAAATTAAGATCCTAAATTATTAACTGACAAACAAAAAGCCCCTGTGTGCGGTAGCTATATGTGGTACAGAGTACGGTGGGCCCATGCAAACTTCAAACGAAAGAGCAGAGCGGGGCTGGGGTGGGAACAAAGCCTGAATTAACAAGACATCTGACATACAGGATCGAAATACGGTAGTGTAAGAGTAATCAGCTAGGTCACAGATAAATAAACACACAAACTCGAGTCTCTTACAGTCATTTCAAGGTCAACCTTACTGAATATGTTATCATTGTGAAAAGATTGTTCCTTGTTTGCAGGAGGAAAAGGCGCCAAAATGATACAGGGAGCAGTCGATGCCTACGGCAGATGTTGCAACTTTTAGACATATGTGGAAAAGTTTTGCACACATGTGAAATAAAATAACTATTTCACTTATGTTGAAAAGTTTTATACATATGTGTAAAAGTTTTAGACATATGTGTAAAAACCTTTTTTTCAACATATGTCGAAAACTTTTAGACATATGTGTAAAAGTTTTAGACATATGTGTAAAAGTTTTAGACATATGTTGAAAAGTTTTACACATATGTTAAATAAATTAACTATTCCACATATGTTGAAAACTTTTGCACATATGTCAAAAAGCTTTCAACATATGTATAAAACTTTTACACACAATAAATTCGCACTTTTAGACATATGTTGAAAAGTTTTATACATATGTTGAAAACTTTTTGACATATGTGCAAAAGTTTTCAACATATGTAGAATAACCGATTAAATACTGAAACGGCTTGCCATACCGGTCAGCATACTACCAGCTGTCTCTAAAGTATTTGAGAAAGCTGTATTCGCTCAGTTATCCTACCACTTTGACAATATTTTTCATACCTTCCTTGCCGCTTTTCGAAAGGGATTTGGCTGCCAGACTACGTTACTTCGCCTTGCTGAAGACTGGGGAAAAGCCTCAAAAGAAAATAAATATACAGCTGTCATACTAATGGATCTGTCTAATGCTTTTGACTTTCACAGTCTGTTACTGGACAAACTTAAAGCCGACATGTATGGAAGGCCAAATGTCCAAATAATCAGAAACTCACAGTTACTGAATCGAAAACCTAAGTTTTCAAATAGAAAACTAAAGTTATCAAAGAGAAAACCATGGTTTTCGAATCGAAAACTTAAATTTACGGTCGAAAACCTAGGTTATCTACCACATAACCCCGAGTTTCTCTTTTCCTAACCTCGAGTTTCTATTTCTCAACACCGAAAATCACAGTTGTCACTAGAAAACTTAAGTTATCAAACCGAAAACCTAGGTTTTCGAATTGATAACTTAAGTTTACGCTCGAAAACCTACGTTATCCAGCAGACAACCCCAAGTTTCTCTTTCAGTTTCGAGTTTCTCTTTTATTTTTGGACATTCAAGTAGAAAACTTAAGTTATCAATCGATAACTTAGGTTTTCGAATTTGCGATTGTCGCAAAGTGAAACTCGACTAACTAACTTCGAGTTTCGATATCCTGGTACTATGGGTTTCGCGCACTTTCCCGCATGCTGACTGATTAAAACGTCAGACAGAACCACAAAATCAACATGTATTCAACAAAAGGATAACTGAGGTTATTTATTCAATGTAGACTATTCTGTATGTCCGAGCCTAGTTTATACAAGCATTATCAAAGATTGGGTATTGATACTCAGAACTAGGCCTTTAATCAGTTTAATAGCTATATATATATGCTGCAGACTGATTCGGGGGAAATAATCTAGTTGAAATTCAGCTATCCGGTCAAGCTGACTGACCGACATAAGACAGGTCAATGTAATTCACACCAGCAAAGCACATTCAGTGATATGTAGATAGCTACTTTGGCAAATACTTCGGTGACACACAAGCTGTCTCTGGGTCAACAGCGATAACTACAGGCATGCGTTGAATGTTATATCTGTGTGAGCAGTTTGATTCCGTATAATTAATTTCGCCACGTGGTTCTCTCTGATACCCAAAGTACCCGGATATCGAAACTCTAAGTTAGAAAGTCGAGTTTCACTTCACGACAACCATCAATTCGAAAACCTAGGTTATCGATTTGAAAGTGTCCAATAAAAGAGAAACTCGGGGTTGTCTGCTAGATAACTTAGGTTTTCGACCGTAAACTTAAGTTATCAATTCGAAAACCCAGGTTTTCGGTTCGATAACTTAAGTTTTCTAATCACAACTGTGATTTTCGGTGTTGAGAAATAGAAACTCGAAGTTAAGGAAAGAGAAACTCGGGGTTATGTGGTAGATAATCTAGGTTTTCGACCGTAAACCTAAGTTTTCGATTCGAAACCATGGTTTTCTGTTTGATAACTTAAGTTTTCTGTTTGAAAACTTAGGTTTTCGATTCAATAACTGTGAGTTTCTAATTATTTGGACATTTGGCCTTCCATAGACATGACCTTATTTAATACACGAATGGTAGCGGAAAAAAAATTCACACAGATTATAGCCCCATTTGAATAATACCCGCCGGAACTAATCCATATGAAAGTGCCGAGTTTACGACGTCTCACTGCCAACTTCTCATCCGAGTACAGTTGCTTTCGCCGCATACATAAGTCGAAGTCGACCGAGAATCTTGCCAGTCTGAACTGACACTCGAACAGTGCACATCATATTTATGCTGTTGTTGTTGTCACCAGCTCAAATTCGGACATTCATTTGCACACAATATATATATATATCTGAAAAAATGGGTAATAAAATGAAGGATCTGAATATTCAAACACGATTCAGACATACCGGTAGGTTTTTCCTCAAAACATGGAGCACCTGTCTGTAGTAGGCTCCATGCTCAAACAAAGAAATTTGTTTATCCCGTCACAGGCTCACTGTATCTCAGTTTACCTCCCTCGCCAAAGAAGAGACCACTGTTAATTCTATTTTATGAATCTTGAGGCTCTATACGGTGCACTTCGAATGCGCTATGTATTTAGCTTCCCGACACTGACTTCAAAATTACTGTTATTAGGAAAGTTAATTTCAAAGTAGAAATTGTTATATGTTGTGCCTACTAATCAGGCCTGCTCATACTCAATTGCATATTCCTAAAGACAACTGAAAGAGACTTTTGTTATGATTGAAGCCCCGTCCATTTTTAAAGGGAATCTCCAGTGGGTTTTATTTTGGCCTAAAAATGCTTGAAAGTCACAGTTAATACTTCACAGTAATGGGGAAAATAATTTGCTGATTTTTTTCTGACCATTAATATGCGTAATATGGGATCAAAGTTGGCCATTCTCATAATCCGCATTCTGGCTGATGACGTCACGGCAGGAACCGGTTTGACATGTTTGAAGTCAAAATGGCGGATCACAGGCAAAACGAAAGCAGCTTGAGCTCAGGTTCAGACGGCGATTATAGCTTCGATAGCTTCTCCGATGGAAATATTTTTGACACAGAAGAAGGATCAGATGTGGAAGCAAGCAACTATGTCGAAAACAATATCAATATCAATTCGAGCTTGTTGACGAGTCGACGTCGGGCACCAACACGCAATCGGAGATGAACACCGAGGACGACACCAATCTACGTGATCGATGATGACAATCTTTGATTTTTTCATTTTTAATTTAATAGCTTATTTACATTGTGTTTCATTTTCATTGTCTATCGTACATAAAAAATAATTAACATCAGCAACAACAACAACTTCAAAGTTGATTGGTATTTTCATTACCACCAGCTATAATTCTTTCAATAATTTGAGACATATATTACGGTATATGATATAAAATTAAAAATAATATTCATCCGAGATCTATTCCGCTTTGTAACTGCAGATCTTTCTTTTTTTGGCGTAGATGTAGCCAATCTCGTGAAGCTGAAGTCTGGTATATTAACATCCTCATCGTCGAACTCGCTTATGAATCCGCTTCGGTTTTCTGCTCCCGAGTGGAACACGCTAAGGCGAGGAGAGCGTGGGCAGCAAACGTTCGGCCGGAGACGGCAGTCGTCGAGGCGGGCATATAGGCCGGCGCTGTTCCGTGTCCGTCATCAACGGCCGAAGGCGAATTCGTGAGTCCAGGCCGAATCGAATTTGGAGCAGTTTCATTCTCCTTATTTCCTCTGCCTCTTCTATTCAGTGGCTTGATGGTTAGTATGGCTGTGGCTTTTAACTTTGGAAGGTATCCAAGCTCGATAGCGATGCTGCTCAGCTCTTCAAATGCGGCCTCCCGATCAAAGTGTGCAGAGCAGATTGTTGTGTACTTCGCCGGCCCGGTCGTCCATGCTCTCGTAGTCTTCACAAACTTCGTCCAAGTTCTACCTATATTCTCGTCTTTTGGCCACTGGTGGAGACTCACACCACAAGCTGTAGTATTACTACACCCTCCCACGACACATCGTCGTGGCATTTTGAATAAAAAAGCTTTCTAGATGACTTAAAATTGACAAATTTGGAGAAGCGTAAAATGGCGATATGTAGGGATACAGAAATCAAGATGGCCGCTCGACTTGTTCCTGCCGTGACGTCACTGCTGAAGTTGTCTGAAGAGCGCTTGTCGGTTTTCAAACAGCCATAATTCGACAACCGAGTGGAATATTTTAATGAAACCAGTACAAAAGTTCACAGATTTTTTTTCTTATTTCTTTCAAATTTTGATCACTAGGGAATCCCTTTAACTCAACCATCAGTAGTACAGAAATGTGAAATCTCCTAGCATTCACGGTTGGCAAATCGGGGTGGATGAATGAAGCGAAAATGACCCTTAACCTTTGACCTTGGGTTGCCATCGCTCCTTAGAGAGGTTATTTCCGATCACGTGACTGGCGGGTGGATGCAAACCTAAGATTTAGAAAAGTCAGACATCTCCTCAAATATTCGGACAAACGAACCTTATACTCAGTCCAATGGGCCTATATGCACGATATTGGGTTCACTTAGATCGTGCAGAATCTCGAATTAAAGCGCTCGCCGAGGGCACTTGGGTAACGTGACTGTCGACTTGACAAAATAAGGTGGGTTCCTCGCCGTCCTTACGTAGACTTGGCTGGTACACAAATCATCAAGGGATCTCCTTTGGTTCTGTGATAGTTTGAGAAATACGCAATCAGTACATCTGTCTGTGAGGTCATACAACTTCTTGTCAATAAGCCGGCATCGTTTTCTACCACCATATCAATGTTGCGTTTCATTCCCTGGGAGGCTTATCAGCGTTCGAGCTTACAGCCTGGTTTTCAGTGCTGTAAGGGTCGGCCGGTATGCTTTCAATGTCTGCATCGGCTTGTAGCCCTACTATTTCTCTGTACCCATATATATTATTATAGTGTCGCGTCATATCGTAGTGTCTGTTGGACGTGCTTTCGCACTCGAGGAGGTTACGGTTGTTTCTGCAAACACCTATCTTATCGCCTAAATGATCACGTGATATCATATGGAATTGGCAATAAACGAAACGTGACGCGCGTCAACGCCGTCGTTACGCTTTATACTCGTTCGAACGCCTTAACGCTATATCGTAACTGAATAACGCTCTATTGCAATGCCGTAACGTCATCGCACACACATGCTCAGTCTCACGTTCAGCTTTTTCCGCATTGGCGGAACCACCCGTGGGGAGCGTATGACAGTCACGTAGTGAGCCATCTACGAAATAGCGTCTTTGATAATCGAGCGATTCGGTCGCATTTTATTTGTGTAAGGAAGTTAATTTTAATCATAAGAACATAATACATTCAAATTATTCAAAGGTTCTTCTATGTTTAGTTGACTAATACTGCCTTGGGACGGCATGGCCAACCTCACAGGGTGCAGCCATGTTAGAGGGAAATTACGCTGCAAATTACTTGTGTGCATATGCCTTACGTTTCCGCTTCCAGAATTCCGCTAGGTCAGAGGTCACTTTCGCAGTTACTGAGTTCTGTGGCTAGATTGACACAATCTTTGACCACGGGTCATTGACCCTTGATGGAAGTGAAGTCATCGCCCGAAAAGATTTCCATTCACGGATGTTCCCTCAACTGGAGGTGCCGCTGATAGCATATTCATTGGAGCTGATGCCATAGATAGAAATTGCGTCATCATCGCAAGCGGATTCAGGGTTACCACCCACAGAGGCTGTGAGGAATGCGGTCAAATTGTGAAAACAGCAGTCACATAATATTGTAACACTCTAGAGGTTTCCCTGGAAAACCCCAAATTGGCTATGTACGGTAGGCCAAATGGCTCCGCATAACTCTAATAACTCGCTTGGCAAAATACGAAGGTAACCAGTAATCGAGCGCTTTGGACAGATGGGATATGGCTTAAACGATATCTGCCATGCCGTGTAGTTACTCTGCTTTCAGATTAAATAAGTGAACAAGTCATTTTGTACGGTTTGTCAATGATTTCTTGTTACTACATCCATCACCGATATTAGATAAGGCTTAGATAACACTCCCGTTTCCAAATAGATATATAATTGCTATCTACAGCAAGTCACTCAATAAGCTAGAGTCATATCCCTAGCCTTAATTATTAAATAAACCAAACTGACCTGTTCTTCTAGTGCTCTTGTCCCTTTTTATCCTTTGCTTGTGGTCCCTGAAACCTCTTAACCAATGCCCAGTTTGTCCATACTTGGAGACCTGGACGTCTGTATAACTAGTTTAGTGTGCCCGGCCGAGAAGTCCCCCGATTTTCGCCCACTGTTTTATCTTTATAGTGGTCTAATGCCCTAGAGCCTTTCTCTATTCTTTGGGATGTCGTCATTTTTATGCTCACCCATTGGCCCTTGATTTGCCCATCACTCTTTCTGTATTCTCGATCTCCAGTCGCTATGGAACAAATCTATTAACAGCTTTTCTGTTGGGAACTGATGAATCATATTTTGTCTATGAAATCACACGATACAGTGAGCCATACCTAGTATCCATTATCTGGTGCGAGTTAATTAACACAGGTCGAATAAATTAGTCCAACCTATCCCGTTGCCTTAAGCATCACAATAAATCAGATATCATTAGGTTTGTATGATAATTATTAGATGCTACAAGAGCCCACAGAGAGTATCCCCTTTTTGGAATAAAGTTTTCATATCTGTTCTACCATATTGTTCTATGATATGACAATATGTTAGCATTACGGTACCCTGGACTGTCCGAAGACGCTTAGGGATGGACCAGAACGAATGGATGGTCATTGCACCCGGACAAGAGCGAGCATGACCGAGGATGTGTCTGATACATTACAATAGCAAAATACCTGGTGTTGATGTTGTTGTTGCCGTGCATCCTTCTTTCTCTCATCTGATTGCGTCAAAGCGATAAGCGGCTAGATATAGGTGGGTGTATCTGTGTAGCCATCTTACTCCCCATTATTGGAGCTACTACATCAAGACGTGCTTTGGGCACGATTCACTTACTGACTCACTCAGTCACGGCTAACTCTCTAACACCGATACCATACAGAAGGTGGTAACGCTGTCAGTCTAGACAGACCCATCATACCCTGCTGACTACAACCTGTCGCCCGCGCTATTCCATAACCCTTGTAAACAAATGGGTGTAATATCAATCCACCATTCCTGGCGACATGTGCTGTAATATCCATTATTCCGAATTGTGTTTTTGTGTGGAATACCATTTTGCATCCACCCGCCAGTAACCTGACCCAAAGTGGCCGCGGCGAACGCTTCAATACGAAATCCTGTGCAACCCATGTGGACCTAATTTGGCTTATCTAGGTCCATTGACCAGCTGGACTAGATCCGTTTTCCAGGAGATTTGGGGAGATTTGCGGTCATATTCCAAGTCCTACTTTTCACGTGAACGGAAGTGACCTCTTCAAGTTGCCAAAGTAACCCAAGGTCAAGGGTTAGAGGTCCGTCACGCCAGATTTTCCAACCACGAATGCTTAGAGATTTCGCCTTTCTATACAACTGGTGGATAGGTTAAAATACTGGACGGACGGACAAACAGTCGCAATAAGGGCTTTCAATTTGTTACTCCGTATTTAGGAATTTGTCATTTCGGTTTGCTCAAATAGTGGTGACCCTCTCCAACGGCAACAGCAACACCCGAATTCTCCCCTTGGCGCAGTATACGGTCAATATGCAGCCTTTTCCAGAGAAGTTAGCAGCGAAGATAACCCATGCAGTTCCCCACGTATTTAAGACCAAAAGTCGGAACCTTGAGTTCAAACACGCCCTTTATTGGAAACTCTGATGCGTCGGGTAAGAAGCTACAATTACAAATAAAACAATCACACAATTAATGTATGTAATAATAATAAACTCAAATGTAACTCTCTTATCTGTTTGTGAAATAAACACGTTAATCCACACGTCTTGTTTGTTACTCATGGTACATGTAAGGATTTATAACAAGGACGAGTTAACTGCTCAAGAAACATCCAGAATTACAAAACTATGTTACGACCCTGCCACAGTTACACGAACTATTTTCAGAAAATGGCCGCAATGACAACATTTCAGTTCAAATTATGCGCCTATCACTACGCCAGGAGCCTTAATGCCGGTGGCAGAGATTATGCTATCCACACACGTCTCCTATCAGAGAGGGAAATAAAAATATAGTTCTACGCTATGTTTGGAGAATAGACTTTAAACTGATATAATGTTATTATATATTTTACAAGATCACGAAGACAGATGCACGAATTATGATTACGTGTATTTAGAGACACATAAACGTGGTTTTAGTGAAGAAATTTATCGGGAAGAATTCCCGCCAAAATGTGTGTGTGAAATTGACATCATGCAATGTCTATGTTATCAGATGACAGTCTACAAGTCTTTAGTTGCCTGAATTCATGAACCAACATATTCCAGTAGCTCCGGAACATACTCCAATATATATGAGAAAATGTCAGAATGAATAACAGTACTTACACCGTGGTTTGCCCAAGGTTAATAATAGAAATGCAATCCAACGTGAACAACTGAACGGTATTGGTCCGACAAAAACAATTTGTCTCTAAAACAAAAGAGTTCCACAAAGTATGATCACTGAAGCAGAGCTGCCAGTACACTCCCCGCCTGATATGATAATATCACACACACATCAATGAACTGTGAACACATAGTAGAATATACCAGTCATCGAGCGAGTTTCACTTCCGCCATAAGCGTTGATAAAACCTCATGCGTAAGGTTTCTCGGAGGTAGGTCTAACAGCATAGAGTCAAGAATCCAGCGAGCGACACCAATCATTCGCTCCCAGACACCCCCCATATGTGACGAATGAGGGGGATTAAAAATCCAAACGACGCCCTTGTTGTAGAGGAATTCCTTGAAGGGTGCGTCCTCAACATTTATGGTGTCTATTTTCAAATCCTTGGTCGATCCGACGAAGTTGGATCCGCGATCCGACCTCAACTCAACAACCTTACCCCTGACGGCTATGAACCGTCGTAAGGCGTTTATAACGCTTGAGCTACTCATCTCTTCGATTACCTCTATGTGAACTGCCCTAATTGTTAAACATGTGAAGAACTCTGCCCAGCGTTTGCAGTTCGCTTGACCACCTCGGGTTCTACGAGCAACAACGGACCAGGGACCAAATACATCAAGTCCGACATAGGAGAAAGCAGGTGCTGGCTTGAGGCGGTCGACTGGCAAATCAGCCATCTTCTGCTGTGCTGGTTTACCGCGTAATTTTCGACACTTGACGCACTTATGGATAATCGAAGACACCAACCTCTTTCCACCTATTATCCACAGCCCAGATGCACGTATTGCGCCCTCTGTAATATGTCGTCCCTGATGATGGACGTTACCGTGGTGATGACCGACGAGAAGCGATGCAATATGATGCCGCCCTGGTATGATTAGGGGGTTCTTCTCGGCGGCGCTGAACTCTCCCTTATTGAGACGTCCACCGATTCTAAGTAGTCCCATTTCGTCGATGATAGGGTTTAGCGTCAACAGAGAACTGTCCTTGGGAAGAGGCCTCGCATTGTGAATGCAGTCCATTTCGATACTGAAAGTCTCTCGCTGAACTTTACGAATGATATGAAGCTCTGCCTCAATGTAGAGGTTCGTATTTCGTGACTCATTGTCACTATGCCACCCCTTGCATTCGCTGTTGTCGTGAAACGAGCAGGTGATATGCTCAAGGTGTGCCACTGACCTTACAAGCTTCCCCCATTGCGAGAAGCGCTCGAAGCGATGGGAGCCGAGAATATCTGATTTCTGTACCTTGGTGGCCAACGATGTAACCAACGGCCGGAGTTCCTTGTCACTCGCTGGTTCTATCAACGAGAATGTTTCCTCTGTGGGATTATCTGGGTTCATAAGATGACGTGGTCCTAACAACCAAGCGTTGTCCTTGACCGAGGCAGCAGGGAGGGTTCGCGTAGCCTGTTCAGCAGGGTTTAAGTCTGTGGGAACGTAATTCCACTGCTTGGGGTCTGTAGACTTCCTAATTCGCTGGACCCTATTAGCGACATACACATGGAATCTCCGCGACTTGTTATGAACGTAGCCAAGGACGATCCTGCTATCAGTGTAGAATTTGACTGCGTCCAAATCAGTAGCCAGCTGGTCAACGACAGTCTCTGCGACTTCCACCGCGAGCACTGCGGCACAGAGCTCTAACCGTGAGATGGTATTGCCCTGCACAGGGGCTACTTTTGCTTTGCCTAACACAAAACCAATGTTCTGATCACCATTTTCATTTTTTGTTTTCAGATAAGCCACCGCTGCTATTGCCTTCTCGGAGGCATCCGAAAAGACATGAACCTCCTTTCTAGTGGCACCATCAACAGAGCTAGGTACATATGTCCGCGGTATGCGAAGGAGCTCAAGGTCACGCAGCGAGTCTCTCCAGTTCTCCCATTCCACCTCGTGTTCTGGGGGGAGTGGTTCGTCTCAATCAACGGTGTCCGCTGTCAGACTCCTCAGTAGAAGTTTTCCATGAATCGTCACTGGCGCAACGAATCCCAACGGATCGTACAAGCTGTTCACAGTGGACAGAATTCCACGTCGCGTGTATGGTTTGTCGTCCGAAGACACCTTGAAGAGGAAGGCATCATTCTCCAGGTCCCAAGACAATCCCAGGCTTCTCTGTACAGGTAAGGTGTCGGAGCCCAAATTAAGGTCTTTAAGATCCTTTGCGAGATCCTTTGCGGGGAAGGCATTCATCACTTGCTTGTCGTTCGATGCGATTTTGTGTAGTCGGAGATTGCCTTCAGACCTGAGAGCCTGGCGTGTCCTGGTCAGTAGATCTACGGCTGATTCGCTGGCTGACAGCGAGGTGATCCCATCATCAACATACAAGTTTTGCTCGACGCATTGTCTTACGTCCTTGCCACAGGTTTCTTCAGCAACCAGAGCCGTTTCACGTAATCCGTAAGTTGCCACTGCTGGAGAGGGACCGTTCCCGAACACATGGACGCACATGCGATACTCAATTAAGTCGTTATCTGGGTTATTATCTCTGTACCACAAAAAAACGTAGGAAGTTCCGGTGATCCTGGCGAACAGAGAAACAGTGAAACATCTGCTCGATGTCTGCGGTTATTGCTAATCTCTCTTTACGAAGGCGCAATAATAATCCTACGAGGTTATTGGTCATGTCCGGACCGGTAAGGAGCACATTGTTTAATGACACCCCTTCATACTGCGCAGACGAGTCAAAAACTGCCCTGATCTGGTTTGGTTTTTATGGGTGATATGTCCCGAAGATTGGGAGATACCAGCACTCCTCCTCTTCGTCCAAAGGAGGGGCGATCTCCGCATGTCCACTATCCAGGACACGTTGCATGAAAGTGACGAAATGCTCTTTCTTTTCACGATTTTTGTGCAAGCTACGTTCCAGTGTTTTGGCACGCTTTTCAGCCTGAGACCTGTTGTTAGGCAGTCGTTGCCTAGGCGTACGGAAGGGCAATGGTGCCTTCCAGTTCCCTTGAGAATTTCTGTACATCTGTTTATCCATGATTTCGATGAATTCTCTGTCCTCGATAGACATTCCAAGTTTATCGTCATCACTAGTTCTCTCGAATACAGTTTTTCCGAGAGGAAGGCTGTCCTCTTTCAGCCGTTCCCGAACGTGGAAGTTGTTGGGGCATTCCTCAAACAGAGGGGGTCGACCATTGCACAAAATGTTAGTTTTATTCACATTGACTGAATCGGCTTTATGAATTTTTCCCAAGCACACTTCCCCAACAATGACCCAGCCTAGGGCCAACTTTTGCGCGAATGGCGTATGTCGTGGTCCGACACGTTGATCACTGATGTGGTGTGCCTCGGGAGCATTTCGACCAATCAACATAAGGATCTCTGCACTGTCATCCAGTGGAGGAATGTGCGCGTGGGTGTCAGCCAGATGAGCGTAAGCCATGGCTATCTGCGGCGTGGGAATTTCTTCCCTTATGTTGGGGATGTTGTTGCACTCGATCAAGGTTGGCATAACCATCGTAACGCTGTGATCCAAGGACTCAACGACAAAGTCCACAGCCCGCCTTCCGGATGTCTGTATGTTGTCTGAACAGGACGAAAGCGAATATGGAATCATTTCACCGTGCAAGCTCATGAGATCCAAAAATTCTGATTTCACTAATGATGCATTACTCTGGTCGTCTAGAACCGCGTATGTTCGAATAGCCCATTCTGGGCGTCCCTTTGGGCACACGTTGACCAGAATCGTTTTAGCGCATGACTTTCCTGAGAAACCATCACCGCATAATTGTGTGCATTTTGATGTAAGTTCAGCGGAATGAGCATCACTGTTCTTTTCATCCACAGCCTCCCCGCCATAAGCGGATGATTTTTTACCAGCAACCATAGGGGCGTGTAGAGCGGTGGGGTGCTGGTCGCTTTCACACTCTGCACATTGAACCTTCTCCTTGCAGGTACGAGATAGGTGGCTGGTGGATGCACAACAACGATAGCAAATCCAATACTGTTTTACAAGTTCCTTTCGTTCTTTGAGTTGCTTCGTTCTGAAGGCCTTACACTGGTTCAATGCGTGGCTAGTCTTATGCATGGGGCATACTTTGTCTGGCGCAGGTTGAGTGTTAGATGGCTCAACATCAGTTTTCTTGACAGACACACCTGTTCTGAAGGTCGCCGTTTTTTCTGCTGCTTTCTGTGTGATGGGTGTAGCAGTATCGTATCTGAAACTCGGGTCGTTTCTGACCTTGCTGATGTCCCGCATGAATTCGACGAATACTGAAAACGGTGGGAAGGACACTCCATGTTGACATGCTGTCGAAGTCCACTTCTCCTGTATCCCATATGGAAGTTTGTTCACAATAGGAATAATGCCCGAAGAAGAGTCAAAATAAGCGAGCAATGTTTGATACTGAGCTTCCTCCTTAGTGGCCTCGATTTCTGAGAGAATGTCCGTTAATTCATAGAGTTTTTGTTGTCCTTATTGGTGAGTTTGGGGAAATTAGTCAGCTTATTCTTCAAAGCTGCCTCGACTAATTCAGGAGACCCATATCGGTCGTCTAACTGTTCCCAGATTCGTTTTAGTCCACGGGCAGGATCATTGACGCTCGATGCTCACAAGCTTTGAGCATGTTTGGCAAATTCTGGGCCTAGCCATTTGGAGAGAAGATCCAACTCCACGATTTCGGAAACCTGCAGCTCTCGCATGATAAAAAGAAAGCCAGATTTCCAAATCGCGTAACATTCCGGTTTATCCGTAAAGTTTGTTAGACGTGATAACAAGAGTTCTTTCTTCAAAAGAAAACGGGTAAGTTCAGATGTTACAGACTGGCCGCCTTGATATGATGTCGGCACGACTGGACGGGCATCTGCGTTTGAAGATTGAGATTCTATTGGGCGTGGAGCGTGCCTTTCTTCAGGTAAGTTACGACTGTCATGACCACCAGAAGTAGCCAGGTCACTGTCCGCACGACTATCGTGAAGATTGTGTGTTTGTTCGTTGAATTTCGGAACGGACGCCGTAGGTGTCTCTTCAGTTTCAGGTATAGCTGACCTGAAGACAGAAGAATGTTGTTCAACATATTGTTTTGTCCTATCTGACGGATTTTCACGTGGCAGAGAAATGCCGTCCAAAGAATCGAAGTCTCCACTTGCCCTGTCGACAGACTGTAGAGCCTGCACTTCCGCTGCGGCTGCTGCTACATCTCCCTGTTTACGCAAAAGTTCTAAATCGGCTTCTAATCCCGCCTGCCTGCGTTTTGCTAAAGCAGCAGTAAACTGTTCTCCAGCTTGTTGTTTGATTAGATTTGATTCCATTACAGCGAATTCAGCCTTGGCGCGTGCCGCTTCAGCCTTGGCGCGTTTCCTGGCCAGAATCGAGCTGGTTGCTGAACCACCGGAATGCACAGATAATTTGTCTTCATTGTTCCTGGTCGGTGTAGCCTTTAGAATTTCCTTATCCACAGAGGCGAGCGCCTCCTTGATCAACGAATCTCTTATTCTGGTCACAGAATCATGTTTGTCCATAACTGTCATACTATGCTGAGTATGGGTTCTTGACAGAAAGGAGAGATATTCAATAAATATTTTTCTATAGTTGTCATAGTGGGAGATGAGACCCGTTTTGATCTCGCGAAGTGCTTCAACATTGCCACAGTTACTTGAAATACTATCAACCACGAATTGGACATCATCCCATACTTAACTTTCTGTTGAAGATCGTTGAATTTAGTGTTAAACAGTTCCATTCCCTTCTCAGTCATAGTCCTGACTCTGGCTGAAGAGATTGTATCCAGATGTGCAGTTTCCTGTTCTGTCGTATCCATACTGACAGCAGTATTCCAGGTACGGCTGAACTTCTCAACTCACAAACTGGTCTTCTTACTATGCAGCCTTTTCCAGAGAAGTTAGCAGCGAAGATAACCCATGCAGTTCCCCACGTATTTAAGACCAAAAGTCGGAACCTTGAGTTCAAACACGCCCTTTATTGGAAACTCTGATGCGTCGGGTAAGAAGCTACAATTACAAATAAAACAATCACACAATTAATGTATGTAATAATAATAATAAACTCAAATGTAACTCTCTTATCTGTTTGTGAAATAAACACGTTAATCCACACATGTCTTGTTTGTTACTCATGGTACGTGTAAGGATTTTAGCAAGGACGAGTTAACTGCTCAAGAAACATCCAGAATTACAAAACTATGTTACGATCCTGCCACAGTTACACCGACTATTTTCAGAAAATGGCCGCAATGACGACATTTCAGTTCAAATTATGCGCCTATCACTACGCCAGGAGCCTTGATGCCGGTGGCAGAGAGTATGCTATCCACAAACTCCTATCAGAGACGGAAATAAAAATATAGTTCTACGCTATATTTAGAGAATAGACTTTAAACTGATATAATGTTATTATATATTTTACCATATCACGAAGACAGATGCACGAATTATGATTACGTGTATTTAGAGACACATAAACGTGGTTTTAGTGAAGAAATCTATCGGGAAGAATTCCCGCCAAAATGTGTGTGTGAAATTGACATCATGCAATGTCTATGTTATCAGATGACAGTCTACAAGTCTTTAGTTGCCTGAATTCATGAACCAACATATTCCAGTAGCTCCGGAACATACTCCAATATATATGAGAAAATGTCAGAATGAATAACAGTACTTACACCGTGGTTTGCCCAAGGTTAAGAATAGAAATGCAATCCAACGTGAACAACTGAACGGTATTGATCTGACAAAAACAATTTGTCTCTAAAACAAAAGAGTTCCACGAAGTGTGATCACTGAAGCAGAGCTGCCAGTACAGTCAACATGGGTGGACTTGGAGAAGTATCGTCATATCGGGAACTTAAAATGAGATCGCATGTGGAGTGCATCGTATAGAGCCTCAAAAATTATCAAATGGTACGAAGAACAGACCGTTCGTGCGCCCTCTTTGACGAATGAGGTAATTGAAATACAATGCTGTAGAAACTGGTGACGAGATCAACAAGATTTTTTTTTGAGGAAACACTGAATCGTTTTTTTATTTTATTACCCAGTTTTCTTTGCAGATATATTTATATATTTTGCGAATGAATGTGTGCTAGAATATGCTGCTCACAGAGTTCGAATTTGGGCTGGAGACAACAACGACAGCATAAATATGGTGTGCACAGTTCGAGGATCAGTTTAGACTGGCAAGGTTCTCGGTCCACTTCGGCTTTAAAAGCGTACCTGAGATACAACACATATCACGAATCGTTAGATTCTTGGTATGTGCTTTAGAATAGGCTAACCGGAAGACTATATTGTGAAGTCATGTGGCTCTGTCAGTATGTCGGCACCACTTCTCACTTCCCTTATATGTGTTGTAATTTTTACCTGTATATGGCGAGATTCTGCTGGTGGACGTTTCGTCCCCGAGGCCCGTCTCCTGTACAGACCTTTTGATTTTTGATATATGTTGGCATTGTGGGAAGTTGATGCTGGGTCGACATCGGGCCTTACAGACTAGTCTTTTGGGTTAAATGCCGTAATTTTCATCTGACGACGATACAGTTCACCAAACCCCAGCGTACGATTTGTCACAGCGATACAGCTCACCAATTACCAATATACGCGTTGTCAGAGCTTTTCCATCATAGCTCTCTAGATTTGTATCTAATACCGCTCATGCCGGTGCTAGGGGCCGTGTGGTCATGTTTTCCAAGTTGCCACATGAACAGGTACAATAAAAGCGTACCTGAGATACAACACATTACAAGCGTCTAGTCCGTCATTCATAATTCAGCCGTCGTCCATTAAAGAATATCCGCGTCCATAATCCAAAGACCTATTTCATATTCCATATAACAGTATTAGCGCCAAATTCAAAAAGACAATCATAGTACACATAAACATAGGCTGGTTTCATGCAAGAGAGAAGCGGTCAACAGTTTTCAATGATGCCATCATGATGTTCCAAAAACATAAAATCCGTATCGCTGATAAGTATTCTTAATCCATGATAATCGCTGTAAAGTCGTCATCTAGAGAATGATATATCTCAGTCACGCTTTGATTGTGTCTGTTCATATGAGCACCATGATGACCTTGAAGTACATGGGATCATACGGCCCCTAACCCCGGGTTAAGCGGAATTAGACATTTTGCTGTCAGCATGCGATATGTATCGCCATATTTAAGAAACTTTGAGTGGAGGCGCTTGGTGGAATAGCCCTGTTTTATAAGTTTCTGCAATAATGTGTTGTGACGTTGATTAAAAATCGTCACATTTAACACTGGATCTAGCAAACGCCATATGCAGGTCCCACTGGAATATTACTGTCCAGAAAGGGATAGTTGACGATGTCGAAATTGTAATCATCTCTTTTGTCATAAAGTCGACGAGAGAGAAAGCCCGCTTCATTTTTATAGAGATATAGATTTAAATATGATGTACCTGTAGGGCTATCTGTAATTTCCTTCAAATCCAGTGAAGGTGGATAAATATCCTTCACTGCGTCATTTATATAGCGATTATCCACAGCGAGAAGATCGTCTATATAGCGTTTGGTGAATGAGAAGGAACGGGCTTTGAATGGATCGGTTTTTGAAAGCGCCTGCATATAGTCATATACATAAGAGAACAGATACAGGTCAGCCAACAGGGGTGCACAATTAGTACCCATTGGAATACCTATATGCTGCTGATATATTGTGTTGCCAGATTTCACATAGATATTTTTAATGAGAATTTCAAGCAACTCTATAAAAAAAAAGAAACATCCCATGAATGATATGTCTTGTATGTAGTAGAGCTAAAGAATGTTTTATGGCTTCCGACATTAATATATCTACAATCAGTTTTCTTGAACACAGATACTATGAATGAACTTAGACGGTCAATAAGGTCCTGACGAGGGATTGTAGTATATGTAGTCGAGAAATCCCATGTGGATACATGTCTATACAGTATGTGACCTCTATCATCAAGTTCTTCCGTAAGACATTTTGAGTTTTTCAATATCCGCATAAATTCAACGCCAGAGTTTTAGAAATAGTGGCACAACACCTTTCCCAAAATGCTTTTACCTCCTGAAGGGCCCTCGTCAGTAGGGCTGAAAGAAGCTTGGTGGTGCCGCTTCTAGGACCAGCTATGAATCTAGCTTTGTATGGCGATTCATGCATTTTAGGAGTCCAGTATACTTTTGGTATGTTGTCATGATTGGTTGAAAGACAAATACCTCTTTCCCTGAGAAACCTTTTGTGATTGTTAAATAAATCTTCCAGAGTAAATGAAGTTTGGGAGTAAGTAGACGTATTTGATGATGATATGTCTAAACTCAATTCTTTAACTAGCATCTGGTAATAGTAATATTAACATATGAATATCATATTATTTGGAGCTTTGTCTGCTGGGACCACGACGAATTTACTCTGGAGATTTGCTAGAACTTTTTGCGAATTGAGGTTTCTCAGTACTTGTTTTGCTTTGGGAAGAGTACTTCTGTCAATATGGCGGATTGTTTCAACGACCTTGCTCTTAGTGAGGTCCAGCCAATCAGCGAGTACTGTAGGTTCAACTTTTTCTCGCTTAGACCAATCAATAACGTACTGTTCCAATGCATATCTTCTGGTCGGCCTTCAGATTTATTCTTCTCGGCTCTTTGTATTTAGGTCCTTTCATCAGGAGTAATTTCAGGTCCTTATCACTTCCCACATCAAGGTCACCAGTCACAATATGTTTGCATGATGTATAGATAAAGTTCGACGATTCACAATCACAACTATAGCCTCCTGACGTGCATAAGTTTAAGTCAAACTCCTTGACAGCATTGGAATAATTGAATATTTTGGTCGCTATATATACTTATATGAAATGCAAGGAGGTTCTGTGAACTTAAAATAGTTTGGTACAGCGTTGCGTATCTCTGAATCATTCAGGATTCGAGATAAATTTATAATGTCCAGTCCTTTATCTAAGTAGCTGGGTTAGATTCTTGGTATGTGATTTAGAATAGATTAACCAGAAGACCATTCTGTGGAGTCATGTGACTCTGTCAGTATGTCGGCACCTCTTCCCACTTCTCTTATATGTGTTGTAATTATACCTTTGCTCATGTCGTCACTTTCGTCACTTTGGGAATAGTTTTCCCAATCGACCATTTGTCAGATTGTCGATCGATAGGCACTAGGACACACACAGGGAGACAGAGCAGACCGAACGACTGGACTTTCACGAGATATTTTCCTGGCCTCTTATGGAAAACAATGGGAAAAATTACCAAATGTGCAAATTATTCGAATACGGATGGAAAGAAATATTATATGTCTGATGCGAAAATTTGAACTAAAACTGAGTTTGGTATCTCACAATTTTATTTGATACCTTTCCATCTTTCCCTCAACAATTTTGATCATCTTCTTCGTTGTTTTCCGTGAGACCCGAGCTCGTTACAATCTTACTCGTTTTCGTAAAGATGGCCGATTTGACAAATGAGTTATTATTATGTCTCCGTCAGAACAAATAGATAGGGGCGATAACACCGTAAGTATAACAAAGACATACACATACATATATACTTGTATATATTTTCTGGAGTCCAGTCTTTTCAAGAAGTGATGCCTTCCATAACCTTGTTGAAGTCCAACCGTGTTCCGTCGTCGTTAAGATGCGTTGTAGACCTATATGTAACCACTGCTTTTACATTGTTACCACATTTAGATATTGGTCGATATTTCTGTACTCTGTAAATAATGTGTTTACTCTATGGACCTGTGTATAATGTAGAGATTATAACTATATTTGATTGTAATCACATCGCTTTGACAGATTTTCGAAGTTTATAATAATAATAAACTAATTGCATAACATCTGCGGCTCACGTGATTGTCCTGAGTAAGGTGTGTGGAAATTACTTCAATATTTATCAAATTTATATATTCTCATATGAAATACAAATATTTCCAATTGACAAAGTATAGAAGTTTAATTGTCCCACTTGAAGATCTGTATAATTATTCATCAATGTAGCTTTGAACTTGTAGACATGAACTTGTCTGTACATGTATATACCATCGGCTTTGCATATATTTATTTTTTCTTTTGACCAGCGTTAAATAGGTTTACTCGGTGACTCAGATTTTCATGTAATATGTTTGAGGAGCACATTGTGGACACAGGGGCTCGTTACCTTTGTTAATTGGTAATTAGGCTGGCTACAAGGGGTGTCAAGGTAGGAAATAAATGGGGCATTTATTCCCTACCTCGGCCCCCTCCCATGTAATCAACTCAATTAACCAATGAACAACGGTAACCAGCCCCTGTGATTGTGAACTTTAGTTGCCAGACTAAGTTGTCCCTGTGAACATGGTGTAATATTGGTTTATTTGTTTGTATGTATATGCTTGACCCGAGCTTTGTCTAACCTTTTCGCCACAAGGACGGTTCCATCTGCTAGCCATTAACCGTAGTTATTTTGACAGAGTAGAGGAAGCTCGGACTAGAGTATATGCTTGTGTCTAGGTGTTATATGTGTTTAGATCTATATGATCTTCCTGCTTTGTGTCAGTATTAAATCGAAGAATGACCGTGTTCAAGAACTTGTTCCAAATAATTCAGCCTCCTTGTCGTATACTTCAACCCTTAACCCTAGCTTGTTTGTTTGGGCTTTTTGGGATCTACCCAGGCCTGGGGGCCATTCCCCCACATCTTAAATATTTTTTTATCCCGTTGAGTTATGGGACTGAACTATACCATACTATACCCTTGTGTCAAGCTCTACCAGTAAATGTAAACAAAGCAAGATGGCCGTCAATGACAGTGACGTCATCTTCAAAACAGGCTTATTCTGTGTTTTCTTTGCTAAAACTGCATGATCAATTGGTAAATAATAGTGAAGTAAATGATGTGAAATAAAATTTATTTTGCCCATTTTTCTGGCAGAAAAGCAGAAAAGAGGTGTTCGCTTTAGATGGATATTTTATCCTTCAGCGTCGCTCTATTGTCTCGCTTCGAGCCGGCCGGTAAATTGTGATGTAATGCTCAGGTATTCCCCAACTCTTTGTCAGACAGGTGAGGCGAGTCTAATGGGAATTTCTGGTTCATATTCTCATACAGTTGTCATTAGTATTTTCATAAATGACCCAGATATTTACGAACAATAATCAGTTATATTAATATATAAACCGACTCGAAAACTGAAAAATCACTGCCAAAAGTTCAGCGAACAATTATTGGAATATAGCCCTTCTTGCCATGTCACCCGATTCATCGTCGTTATAACCCTAGGCTATACACTGTTGTTTCCTCCCATCGATATTTTCACTATGCTTCTCCTTTATAGGATCGATAAACTTCTCTCAAGAGACACCGCTGCGTTCACTGACAGCAAAGTACGATCATGGCGTGTGTGGGTCTCTACGCTTCGTGGCCTGTGTCTGGTTCCGCCTGACCCGAGAATGGGGGTCGTTAGAATATCACGCATTTACATCTCCATGCTGTTATACGAAATAGGTATTTCGATTAGTGACGCAGAAATTCTTTTATGGACGCCGGCTGAATTTTGGTGGTCGTATCTGACGCTTGCCATTAGTGAAATGAAGTTCCACACTCACCCGTCATTCACCCTCACTCACTCGTTTTGTATATAAATATTAAAATTAAAATTCACAGACTCAATTTGATGAATCAAATATGTGTTATATTGTACCGTTCTTGTGTTCTTTTTGCCTCTTCTATTTAGTATGTTACTCGTAGTACGCCATCATTAGATATGTTATCCTTCTTTTCACCTCCACATTGATAACAGCCAAGTATTTCCTCTTTGTGTATATCAGTCGTATGGCAGTAAACAGAACAGTCAACCGATACCCTCTAGCGTGACGCACCCATTGCTCTGATAGTATTTGGGGACCTTCCACCCCGCCATACCCAGGTCAAATAATCATCCTACGCCACTAATCGTCGCAGTGGTGTATCGTTCCCTGGTCAGTATCATATGTATCGTAGTGAACGACTCCCCTTCTTGATCTTATACACCCTTTTGAACACTATGTTTAGCGAGGTGATTCGGTCGAGCGATTTATTTCTTGGCGTCTAAATTCCAGTCTTCAGTCCAGTGTGGTTCTTGTATTCCAGTCAACAAACCACGTGAGCAAATATGATCCACAATTCTTTTAAAAACTATAAAAACGTGACCAAATATGGGTGCTCTGTTTTGATAGGCTTAATTCTCCGCTGCCTTCACATTATTGTTTGCTTGCAATTGTGTATAGCCTTGACATTTGACATTGTTAAGGCGTTCAAAATGAGGATATGCGGATAGTCAATCAATCAATCAATCAATCTTTATTCGCTTCGGCAAAACTTGCCGCTAGCGTCAAAACATACTGAAACATGGTACAACGGTGGTCGGAGTGGTCAATTACACACACAAAATTAGATACTAAATACTTGCGAGGAAGGAGTCAGCTCGCCGTTTCATAGACATATATACGTATTTCCCCAAATTACACACAGTTTTGTTATTTATAGACGACATCAACTCAGTAAATTTAAACACACTTGGTTTTTTCCAATAATAAGTTTTGATTAAAGTGTTGCGGAGATCTTTGTATCCAGGACAAATAATCACAAAATGGTATTCGTCTTCAACATCGCTCCTATCACACATTTCACATATCCTGTTCATACTCGCTACCTGGTTATTACTATATCGACCAGTTTCTGTTTTTAGCTGATGAGCCGATGTTCTCAAACGACATAAGGCCATTCGATGTTTAATATTTGCTAAAATACACAGATATTTTTCATATTCTAAGTTTTGTTTATACCATCCATAGTAAAATGTTTTAGGAGATCTGTCAATACATTCCCGCCATTCAGTTATATAACAATCTTTAATCCGTCCTGAAAAAGTTTTCAAAAATACCGATACATTCACAGAATCTGGATATAACCACACCTCATTAAAGCCAAATTTCCCTAAAGTGTTCTTTACTAACGTTACCCAATTTTCAGCCCTATCGGATTGATAATAGAGTTCGTTGTATACAGTTTGAATTACTACATTTTCTGTATTTCTAACTTTAAACCAATATTTTAAAATTCTCTTTAATCGATTATATCTCAATGGTATTCTTCCCAGTTCTCCGTATACAACTGCGCTAGATGTTGACGATTTTATCCCAAGCAGATTTTTACAACACTTAAGATGAATACGTTCTATCGCATCCGCCTTGTGAAAACCCCACACCTCACAAGCGTATTCTAAAATTGACTTAACGCAGCTGTCAAATAGAAATATTACGTCATTTGGCATCAAGCTGCTTGCTTTCACTTTAGACATCATCGCTCCCAATGCCCTCGAACCCTTTTCAGCAAGATTTTTCTGTGTTTTGGAAAATTTCCCATAACTTGTAAATACCAACCCAAGATAATTGAATTCGTCAACTAATTCAATGTTGTGTCCATCATATGCTAATTTCACAGATTTAGATAGAAACCCTCCTTTCCGAAATATCATAGCTTTTGTTTTTGGAATGTTTACGCTTAAGCCCCACATTTCACAGTATGCCTTTAGGCCGTCTAATTGTTTTTGCAACCCCTCCAAAGTGTCCGACATTAACACAAGGTCGTCTGCATATAAGAGCAGAAATAGAGTTACGTCCCCTAGACTGATACCAGTGTCACAAGAACTCAATCTCATTTCCAAATCCTCAATGAATAAACAAAATAAAATTGGCGACAGGACTTCTCCTTGTCTCCTTGATAGTGAATACAGTCGCCAGGCGATGGTACAAAAGAACAAAAGCGGGTGACTCGCCTCGAGTGTATGCGAGATAATGCGGGCGGTGCCATAAAATTCAGTTCAGGTAATATTTTCCTCACACAAAACAGCTTTAAACGCGAACTCTTTAGACCATGAATATACATGTATCAAACTGAATCACATTGGATAATTAGAACAGGGCAAAGCGAACTCGAGTGTTTTTTTTCTATTCCCTTTCCACAGGAGGTCAAAAGTTTACGAGGCCAAAAAATACACGAGGTCAAGAGTCCAAAAGGTCAATATTTCACGAGGCCAAATGACGTCTTTTTTTTTCTTTTTTTTTGAAATTGTAGTTTAAGGGCCGCTTCCCATTCGGATTTCGCGGTCCATCAACTCAATGTTTTATTTGAATTCCGCGGTACATTTCTTTGTTTTTTTAATATCTTTTCCAGCGCTAAGTAAATAAATAAATAAATAAATAAATAGATAATAAATAACAATGAAAGATTAATAGGAGATATAAATAGAAGTAAATAAGAATCGATATGCACAAGTTCGTAAGTCTCTTTCTGGTTTTTGGTTAAGTTATACTAGTAAATATGAGTTCACTGTAATCGCGTGGATGATTCCTTTGTCTTTGTACCCCTTTGTACGCACAAAGCCGTCCAGAAAAAAACTGGGAGAACCATGGGCGTCTTCAGGATTTTTCGAATAGACTTCCCTAACGACGCCCTTGGGAACAGGGTGGGTTCTTCCAGAAATCTGTGCCTGTAACAATACTTGGAGTGTGTATCGGGGAACAGGACGGCAGGTCTACGTCCTATATTGCGTGGAAGTCAAAGGATGATATTCTGTGTTGAGGCGTCAGTTCGGTGTTATCTATCGGGTAGCGTGTCGGTGTGGTTTAGGATTTGGTATTCTGGTTGCTCAGTTCGGTGGGGTAGCGTGTCTTGCGTGGTACAGGGTCGAGTTTCATGGCTGGTCTTAATCGTCTGTGGTCTCCAGTGTGCTGTGCCTGTATTACAAAGAATAGAAGAGCTTGTAGTTTCTTGTTTCCTGGTGCTATTTTTTTTTTTTTTTTTTTGCCAACGACTATCGTGATCTAAGTCACACATCATCAATAGCAATGATTAATTAGGTACTAAATATTATAACTAAAAATATTATTATGAATAAAGCCGATTGTGAATGTTTGATATAACCCCCAGTCTTCTGCCCCTGCATGAAAACCGGACGGTTAACATTCGTTAACGAGGGTTGGAAATAAGGGAACACAATTTGATCGGTGCTCATTATTAGGAGCTTTTAATTTGATCAGTGAATTTGTCTATGTTATTGCTATGACATTTTGATTGCTTAGTGCCCAAATTTGATCAGTCATTTCTGATCACTGACCCTTATTTCCGCCCCTGTAATATAGTTTTGACTCTAAGCGTGCTACATTTATTTAAATTTGGTCTTTGGTTTCTTGGTGTAACCATATAGTATTAAATGGTAGAGTGATAGTCAGTCGATTTGATGTAAGATAGTAAGGTGGAGTATACCTTGTTTATAAGAGGTGGTTTAGGATTTAATATAGAAGCCAACGACAGAGGGACATTTAAGTTTTTGAGTTCGTTTTCCAGTGTGCGGCGATAGGGGTCATGTTTTGGGCATTTGAGTATAAAATGTTCTATCGTTTCTTCTTCGTTGTTGCATGAGGTGCATAGTGGTGATGTGTTTTTTATTAGCTTAGAGAGGTGTGATTTTAGTCCTGTTTTGCCTAGTTTTATCTTGTGATGATGCGGTCGTCACGTTTACTTATCTTTTCCCCTTATCTAGAATACTATGTAGCCATCTACCTCGGTTTTCTTCGTTCCATTCCTTTTCCCATTTACTGTCTATTCTGGTTTTAATGATAGAATTCAGTTCTTTGGTTCCTAGTCCTATATGCACGTCAGGTGCAGTTTTGGTGAGGCTGTCTTTGGCTGTCTTATCGGCGGCTTCATTTCCCCTAACGTCCACGGGGGCGGGAATCCAAGCTAAAATGGCGTCAATGTCATTGTCTCGTATTTGAGTACATAAAATTTCTATTTCGTGTATGAGGTCAGGTCTGCTGTCAGATTTGGAGTTCTCTATGGATACCAGTCCGCTTAAGGAATCGCTAAGAATAACAGTGGAAACTGGTCGGTTCTGAAGAACCCATTCGAGGGCCTTGATTATGGCGACTAATTCAGTGATGTATACAGACATATTGTCTGGTAGTTTGAAACCTTCATGAATGTCAAGTTCTGCTATAACGAATGCAGATCCTGTGTTGTGATTTGTGTTTTTGGAGCCGTCTGTATATATTTTCAGGCGATTTTTCCAATGTGTGTCAATATATTCGAGGGCAGTGACCCTTATATGCTCTGGGTTGTCCTGTTTGGTGATGTAGCTGTGTATATTCGTGTCCACGTGGGGTGTGATTAGTTGCCATGGTGGTCTATTGACCTTATCAGTGTCAGAGATACAAGAGATAGGAATGTCGTGTTCTTGGAATAATCGTTCTATTGTGTAACCGAGTGGTGCGGAGTCTTTTTCCCATTTCGTTTTTAGGTATTCGTATTCGGTTTTGGGGCCAAAATTTTTGTGGCATGGGTGATTTTCGCCCTTGGCTGTTGTTTTCTCTGCATATTTCATTGACAGCTCTTCTCGTCTTAAATGTAAGGGTTTTTCATTAGTTTCTATTTGTAGACTACATAGAGGAGTTCCTTTGAACGCCCCAGTGGCTATTTTTAAGGCCGAATACTGAATGCTGTCTATTCTTTTTAACTGGGTCTTACATGCTGATTGGTAGGCGATTGAACCATAGTCTATTTTAGATCTGATGAGTGTTTGATATAATTTGATTAAGCTATGTTTATTGGCACCCCAGTTGGTACCCGATACGCACCTCATAAGGTTCAGGTCTTTGTTACACCGAATAATTAATTGGTCGATGTGGTCTTTCCAAGTGAGTTTTCGGTCGAAGATCATGCCTAGGTATTTGATACTATTCTTAAACTCGATTTTCTGGCCTCCTAGTGATAGCGTGATGTCTGTGTTTTGTTTATTTGAGAATAGCACACCGGTAGTTTTGACAGCTGAAAATTTGAATCCCCATTTGTTGGCCCAGTCACTAACTGTATTTAGTACCTTTTGCATTATACTTGTTAATTTTTTTATCGAGCCAGCAGATTTCCACATGGCAGCATCGTCGGCAAAAAGTGATTGGTCAATTTCGTTGGCCAGGCCATTAATCAGGATATTAAAAAGGGTGGGGCTTATGACGCTGCCCTGTGGAGTGCCGTTATCTAGCTGGTGGTCCATGGATATGGTGTTACCAATACGAACTTTGAAGTTTCGATCATGAAGAAAAAATTGTATCCAGTGTTGTATCCTGCCCTTAATTCCTAGGTTGTTTAATTGGGTGATAATCCCGTCCTGCCATACAAGGTCAAATGCCTTTTCTATATCCAAGAAAATGCCTAATCTATATTGGTGTTTGGCATTACCCTTTTTGATTGAGTGTTGGAGTCTGGCTATGTGGTCTAAAGTACTTCTTTTTTTCCGAAAGCCGCTTTGTGTTTTGTTTAACAGGTTGTTGCTTTCCAGGTGGTATTCAAGTCTATTTTTGACCATCGTTTCCATAATTTTGCATAAATTTGACGTGAGCGAGATCGGTCTATATGACTTACTGTCTGATGGGTCTTTACCAGGTTTTGGTATTGGGATAACAATAAATGATTTCCATTTGTTTGGGAGTTCTTTGGTCTTCCCGCTCACATAAATTAGTTTAAGAATTAGTTCCTGAGTGTTGTTTGGTAGGTGCTTTAATATCGTATACCCTAGTTTGTCTTCGCCGGGTGAACTTTCCTTTTTAGAATGTAAAGCTTTTCTGTATTCATTGATATTAAAGTCTACATATTATCCACTCAGGAATGCAAATAGCTTTATAGTACCTTTTGGAAGAACTGCTTTGTACACAAATTCATTTTTACCTTCTGTCACACGAATGTGGAACGAATTAGAACCAAATATACAGCAATCTATTTCTTTCCAATCATTCTGTAAAAAACTTTCTGTTCAAGATAACGCGGTCCCTAAATACTATTTCATGGGATCGAGACGAGAGGTACAGATTATACACACTCAAATGAGACTGGGTTGCAGCAAACTTAATGCCCAAATGTACGAACGTCACATCTCTGAAAATGCTGCCTGCTCGTGTGGTTATCCTTGCGAAGACCCAACTCATTATTTCTTTTCCTGTCCATTATATGTTAATATCAGACTGAATCTTTTAAACGGTGATTTAAATTATACCATGGATATCAATACCTTATTATTTGGCAGCGATAATTTGAATTACGATGAAAACATTGATATTTTCAATAGAGTCCATGACTACATTTTAAATTCAAATAGATTCGTTGTTTAATTATATAGTCTATGTACGACCTAGTACCGCGCTTCGCATTATTCTTGTTAAAGTTGCCAGTCGCCATCTGCATTGTTTTTCCTATTTTACTTTATTTATTTCCTCTTTTCTTACTGCTTATCCACAGTTCAATTCTATCACTCTCTGTGAAGTATATTATGTATATATTTATTAACTTTATTCAATGTAACTTTATGTGGGGAGAGGTGTTAATATAGGCCTTGCCTGTTCACCGATCCCATTCCATTATACATTGTTGGAGTAAAATATTGTTTAAACCATATTAAAGTCTCCATTAAGGTAGTTTTCTATATAATCATTTGTGTCGTTTTCCAGGATCGTTTCTTGTTTGATTTTTCTGAATTCTGGTTTCAGGTTGCTATCGCTACTGTTTGATGGGAATGATTCAGCAAGATATTCTGCCTTTTCGAGATTAGTTCTCTTTGTTTTGTTTAGTACAGGTATTGTGTTAGTTGCTTTCCCTTGAATGCTTTTTATTTTATTCCATACTTTCTTTGAGTTAGTCTTCGTATCTATAGTGTTGCAAAAATCTTCCCAGCATCTTGATTTGGCTTCTTTGACGCTTTTCTCTGCTATTCTTTTCAGTTTTTTATATCTTTCATGGTCACTCTGGAGCCGACTTTTTTTGAATTTTCTTAGTGCTTTTTTTTTTCCTGCGATGTTCTTTCCACACTCTTGGTTCCACCAAGGCACTGGATTTTTGTTGGGCCGCTTATTCGTAACTGGAATATGTCTTTGTGCTATGTTTAGAAGTTTGCTGGTTATATTTTCATTGAAAGTCTCTATATCATTACTGAGTATATCGTCATGAATTAGACTCTGGTAATCGTTTTGGAAGCTTTCCCAGTCTGCCTTGGAGTATTGGAAGCGTGGGAGAGGTTCTGTTTTTTCAAAATCTGGTTTCATGCTAAATTTAGTTAGGATTGGAAAGTGGTCGCTGTCTAGTGTATCTGGTAAAACTGCCCATTCTGATTTAACTGCTAGTTCGGGGGAGACTATTGTTAGGTCAATTGCAGTGAGTTTACCGGTTCGCATATCTATTCTCCTCCCTTCTCCGGAGTTCAGGAATACGAGGTTATTATCATCTAACCATTGTTCTACTGATTTACCCCTGTCATCTGACGTGGTGCAGGTTTCGTCTCGTATGGCTATTATAATCTCCGCAGATTAAAATTGGCGAGTCATATTTTTGGGTGATTTTGTTAAGTTCTTTTTGTGATATTGTTTTTAGAGTGCCAGAAATGACGTCCCTGGTCCCCCTCTTATTTATTGTATGGCATGAAGTGCCAATTTCGCATTACCTGGTGATATAAACAAAGAAACCATTGATACTAACATTTTTGTGAGTGAAAGCGATATGTCAGGGTGCCAAAATTGAGATCAAAATGTCAGCCGTTAAGTCAAATGACCACCACCAGTTGATTGAAGCATGGGAGACTCGTATATTTCATGCTAGTGAATTAATAAATTAATAAATTGCATCCGGAATATCTCCAGAATGTGTTTACCCCTGTCACCTCTCGCACAAGAGCAGGCTCTTCCGGTGTTCTCCGTGTCCCCGGTGCAAGAACAGAGCTTTTCAAGCGTTCTTTCAGTGTTCATGGTGCCATTACTTTCAAATCTCTTCCGGACACCATCAGACAGTCTCCCAGTCTCAATAGTTTTAAGAAAGCCTGTTTTAAGTTCTTCATTGAAAGTTTTAACTAATCTACTTAACATTTTATGTTCAACCTGACATTTTGTTCAGCAATTATTATACATGGCAGTGTGACTAACGTCACAGGACCTACGAGATAGCATAGGCATTAGGACTCCGAATCGCACTGAACTCTTGTAAATCCCCCGCCCCAAGTTGAAATCCTGCCTATATTAAGATGGGCATAGCCCAAGTCAGAATCACCAGTCATTTTCATCGAAAATCACCATAAATTTTCATCAAAAGTAGGTCAGCTCAGAACTTGCTGGTAACTGTCCCATAATGCATCTTCATGCAAGAAATCAAGGTTCTAATGTCAACGGTTCTCCTTATTTTGCCGATGAAAGGATTTGGTTGGACTCACTCACTCACTGACTGACTGACTACCGGACAATTTGCAGATGGCAGACTACTTCGTAGGAACTTAAATTTAATTATTTTAGTCTATCTTAAAAGTTTAACAAATCTACCTATTTTTTTTGTTCGACCTGTCAGTTTTTAGTAATTCTTATACTGAATTATTTTAGTATTCACTTAATTTGATATCTATTCGCATTATTATTATTATCATCATTGTTATTATTATTTTGTTTAGTACTTAATATACTGAATTATTTTAATTCATACTGAAAAGTAACAAATCTACTCAAGTTATTATGTTCGACCTGACAGTTTCTTTTTAGTAATTCTTATTGTGAATCATTTTAGTATCCGCTTAGTTTGATTTCTATTTGCAATGTTATTCTTCTCCTGATATGTATTGTTGTTTTAATTATCTTTGTTAAATGTTATAGTACTCAACTTTCGTGTAGACATGCCATGGCTATGAAATTATCGAGTTTAAATAAAAATTCATTGATTCATTCGTTCAATTTTTCGCTTGTTGCACTATCCGCGTCCATAATCCAAAGACCTATTCCATTTTCCACATAACAGTATTAACACCAAATTCAAAAAGACAATCATAGTATACATAAACATAGGCTTGTTTCCTGCAAGAGAGAAGCGGTCAACAGTTTTCAATGATGCTGGCAAGACATCATGATGTTCCAGAAATATCAAATCCGTATCGCTGATCAGTATTCTTAATCCATAATATTCGTTGTAAAGTCGTCATCTAAAGAATGATGTATCTCAGTCACGCTTTTGATTGTGACTGTTCATATGAGTACCATGAGGATCTTGAAGTACATGGGTTCATACGGCCCCTAGCCCCGGGTTAAGCGGAATTAGTCACAAGTTACGAAACGTAGCGCCATAGATCTTGAACGCTACGTTCGTATTTTGCTATCAGCATGCGATATGTATCGCCAAATTTGAGAAACTTTGAGTGGAGGCGCTTGGTGGAATAGCCCTGTTTTATAAGTTTCTGCAACAATGTTTGTGACGTTGATTAATATCATCACATTTAACACAGGATCTAGCAAATGCTACTAAGCGAGATATGTATACGCCATATGCAGGTCCCACTGGAATATTACTATCCAGAAAGGGTCTCTCAGCTGTTCCTGACATGGTTTTTGTTGAGAGAATGATACAAAAAATATAAATCAACTTGGGGGGAACGCAACAATCGTCATCTTTTATCGAAAAGTTCGAATTTATTTCACCGCTGACCTTCAGCGCAGTCACATAGTGGATTATCAAAACTCAATGTTGATGTGTCAGCGCTTCAGTTCTCGTTTTGATTATCCACCATGTAACTGCGCTGGTGGTGGGAAGTTATAAAAAATCGAATTTTTCCATGAAAGATTACCATTTCAGCATCCATTTAGGTTGACTTAAATTCTTACCATTCCCTTAGCAGAAGTCATGCCAGGGTGGACCAAAAACTGAGTGTGAGTGCGCGACAATAATAATTTTATTGTCGGTATTGGAAAGAGTAGGCTTGCGGCATAGCTACAAGGGAGGCTCAGTAACCTGACCATTTCCTATGAGGTGATCGCTATAACTTCCTAGCTGAAGGGTGGGTGGTCACGTTTTACTTATATCGGCCAAATCAATTTTCACCGCCTCCCTCAAAAATACATTTCAAATGGTCCCTTTGTGCTTAATGTGCCCATGGTCGTGGGTTGGGTCATATCGTTTAGATATCATTGTTTTCATCAATCATCCCAGTTGGTGCCGACCAAAATAAAAAAAAAATCTTTCTAAAGTTTGAGCATAACAAACCACTTACGATCATTGAAATATCTAGATTTCTGATCAATAAAGATTCAGTGTGTAAACTTCAATCCCTAGGTTTAGCTTAACAACATGCCAAATTATGGGTTGTTAACTTGGAACAGAATCAAATGACTCTACTGATTTGAGTAATAACCGCCAATAAAACCTACAAAATACATCATCTATACTCACCTTGCCACTCCAGTAATCAGCGCGGATTTCGTGTTAATCGCTGTCGGCTCATATAATTTATTTTTGGCTTAAGTTATGGCTGACAAAGAAACGATCGGTCATCGTCCTGATAAACGTTTCGAATACATTGGACTCTGTATATCAGACAACGTTTTGTTCTCTTTAAAACGACAAGGCTATGATAATGGAGCTATAGATGACGATAGAGTGAGATTATAGTTTGTTGTCTTACCTTTGGTTCTGTTTTGGATATGTCCACTTACTCGAAGCTATGTTTTCCTCCACATGCAAAGCTACCAGAAATAACCTTAAAAAGATGAAAATCGTTTATCGTATATGATTGTTGGCTGCATGTAGAGGTTCAATGGGAAAACTCGGTCACCATGTCCTTCGAAAGCTTCAATTTCCTGTTTTAAACCTAGCTAAGTGGATAAATTTTGTTTCAAATTTTACCCCACTTACGGATTGTGTGGATGTTCCGGACATTTCTGGGTTTAATAATTAAATGGGCTCACTCTGAGGCTGACCCCTCGACAAAATCAATTTAAACATTGTTAACGGGACGGCGTATTCGACTGAAATTTTTTGAATTCGACTGAAAAAACGGAAACTCGGTAGGTTATTTGTTAATACTTGTTCGATTCTGACAATGTAAAGTTTCCGGAGTAGCTGAAGAGATTCTCTTTTCAAAAATATATAGTTTGATGACAAATTGTTTTTTATTTTTGAGATAGATATCAACTGAAAATATCGTGTCGACTTCGCTGAAATTTTTTCTGGACCGACCGACATGCGGTTTTTCTTGTCCGGAAAATTATTGCGTGAACTGACTGAAATACTTTTAGGTTTCCGGAATGCTCTACTTTTATACGAATAAAATAATATAAAATGTATGCATGTACCTTCTACCGTTTTCCGTAAAAGGGTTCGCTGAAAAAACCCGATTGAAAATCAAGACATTTTCAGCTGAATCGGCCGTAGAACGGATTAGTGAAGCGAGTTAAAAACTCGGATTTGGAGACGGACTTCAGAAGATTCCGAAAATCCGGAATAAGGATCGTGGGTAAGTTTATTGGAAGATTGGTTATGTCGGTAGGTCATAAGTGTCGAATTAAATTTTAAAAGCATAGTTTGCACAAAAAATATCCTACTTTTCAAATAATTGAATGTTTGTCATATAATAACTTAATGTGAATGGAAATAGTATTTTTCTATGGTATAAATATATTTTTTAATTGATCATTAATTCTAAATACGTATATTTTGATGCATGTACCTCCTTGTACCTGAAAAATGACCAGGAATATACATATTTTGTTTTCAGTAATTATTATAATTTATATGAACTAAAATGAATTTTATCATTGTGACTTTTGTTCACTTACTGACTCTCCCTCTACATCTGCCGAATCCGAGCCCATTGCCGTGACAAGACCGCTTTCCCCGGAGGAGCCCGTCCTTCCAATCCTTTCCGTTCCATCGTGGAGATCCGTAGGGCGGAAATCCAAGGTACGGCGACGTGTATCGGCCCCGACTGAGTTTACTCAGCCTAGTAAGTATGCTGTGTTGGAAGATCAGAATGTTTTTAATTTTTCTTCTTCGTGTTTTGTAGATCCAACACCCAAACGCCCGACCCGCCAACCCAAGACCCAGCCCAAGATTATACGGTCTAGTAAGTATCGAGTGTTGGACCATGGGGATGTTTTCAATATTTCTTCTTCGTGTTTTGTAGATTATCAAACCCGCCAACAGAAGACCCGTTCCACGATTGTGTTCGACGAGATGGCATCCCCTCCGTTTTCTCCTTCTTTATATTTTGCAGATAGACGAACCGATACCCAGTCCAAGCCAGCATCTGAGACCATCTCTCGGCAAGTATTGTTTGGTGGAGGTGTAAGTGTTTATAGTTCAGAAGTAGTAGAGACTCTTTCTAAATCTAAGGCTTTTGAGATTTTAAGTGATCTTAGTAACGATAAGATTTCTACTATTCCGCCTGTAAAACCTAAGGGCGGAGAAGTCTATGTGATTCGTTCTGAAAATGTTGGGGACTGGAAATGTGACCAATACCAGTGGCTAAATAATGGTAAAGACAACAACAATTTTGGGGAAGATACTTTGCGGGTGGTTTATTTTAAGATAAAGATAAAAGTAGATCCTGCAGAAAAAGTAAAAAGTAAAGCAAAAACAACAGGCTCCACTGATTTTCGGCGTACTGCTTACTGGTTAGATAGTGACCCAAATACTGTACTCATTCATTATTTTGGTGATCATGAAAAGTACAAACCACTTCCTCATGGCAATAGTAAGTCCGGTCCAGAATTTCTTAGGACAGCACCTTCTGTAATTGAGACAATTAAGAACTTAGCAGAAAATAACATGCCGGCAGAATCCTACAAGCAATTAGTTTGTGACACAGAAATAGATGGTCAGTATCAAGGAGTCCTTAACGCTAGGGATTATATTCAGGTAAAAAATATTCACGATAAACGTAAGTCTCAGAAACGTTTGGGAAGGGATGATTTGTATAATTACGTTTAAATTGTCAATCATTTACATGGTTTTATTTCAGATATTATGATCTTCTCGGATTTTGTAAGTTGTGTTGGTTTACCGGAGATGTTTAGTGAGTTTAGTAAGTTGTTAAGGGCTTTGCGTGGATTTTCGGGCATTGGTAATTATCCTCTTTTGTCGGAGTATCAGCACGCTAGAGTTCCAAAGGATGAATTGGTTTTACCTAATCACGTCATATTTCCTGGTGACATTGTAGATTCTTTGAAACAAGATGCACATCCTTTGGCATCACTTAGTAATGTTAATGAATCGAATCCTGAGGTAGTTGCTGCAGAATCTGCTAAAGATGAATCTGCGCAGGTCGATGTTAAGAATTTGAGTCAGTTATCGCTAGCTAAATTGGCAATTCAGAATAATCGTGTGACTTTTGTAGATTCTCAGAAAGCGTTCATAGTAGAAGGTAATGATGGTAAGAAGTACGCGGTCACAGTTTTTCCCAAACAATCTTGTCAATGTCCTTCTGAAAGTAACTGTTACCATATTTTAGCTGCTAGAATGTTGATAGGTGATCCTTGTCTAGAATTTCAGAATAGAACTATTAGCTTAAGGGCAATTACTCGTAATAGTAGGAAACGTGTCGATAAGAAATCGGGTCGGAAACGACCGCGTCCCCAGGATTATGAGGTGGAAGTGACTCCGGCTCCGGATTCAGTTATTTCGGCAGACATAGGCAGTATGGCTAAAAAGGTCAAAGTTGAAAGGGACATAGTTTCAGAGGTAATGGTTGATTCTATAGTCTGTCCACTTTAATTAGTCGTCTACTTTGGAGCTTGCCAATAATCAGCAGTTAACTCTGCATACCTTTCCTTTTTCGCATCGTGTAGAACAAACAGAACTCTACAAAATGACTACCATTTCTCCGTGATATCGATAATATATCACGCTTGAAATAACTTTGTAATTCTCTCCATATAAAACTTCATTGCATAGGAAGACGTCATAATGTATTCGTGTTGTCTAGTACAAAGGTCAACAATGCCGTGTACGGTCATATTGATTGAAATTTTAGTTTAAGGGCCGCTTCCCATTCGGATTTCGCGGCCCATCAACTCAATGTTTTATTTGGATTTCGCGGTACATTTCTTTGTTTTCTTTTAATATCTTTTCCAGCGCTAAATATATAAATATAAATATATAAATGCGGTCATAGAGGCGTGCGCGGTTTATCATCTGGCAATTTCACTGGGCATGGGATATAAGCGACCCTCCCACGGACCGCCTGTTATTACTGTATTTGGCATCAATGACCTTTGTGCCAGTGAGAATGAATACATTATTACGTCACTCTATGTAATTGAGGTCCGGCACATAAACAACTGTACTGGCGTTTTATATGGAGAGAATGAAAAAGTTAGTTTAAGCGTGATATATTATCCATATCACAGAAAAATGGTAGTCATTTTGTAGAGTTCAGTTTGTTATACAAACTGCAAAAAAGAAAATAGTTGCAGGGTTAACTATTGATGTTTGACAAGCTCCAAAGTACACGACTAATTAAAATGGACAGACTTTAGTGTAGATGTTAATGGCTTAGCTTCTGAGGCAAACGTTTTTGACGTGAATATTATTTCAGATGAGGAAGAGGAATTTGTTGACGAGCAGGTTTGGGTTAGGGGTTTGAAAGTGAGACATAAGGAAATCATTGAAAACAATGAGTGGTTATGTTCCGATATTATGTCCGATGTTCAGTCACTTTTGAAAAAGCAGTTCCCGTTTGTTCAGGGTTTAGAGGAAACTGGTAAGGCTGAGGCTCCGATGTTTCAAAAGGATGAAGGTCGATGGGTTAATAGTTCTCCGTTCTCTTATGTAGATGGGCCGGCTGGTCAGATTCATCACACTGGTAGGGATCATTGGGTAGCCTGTCTGAAAGATAAGGACAATCAGAAATTAGACAGTTTGAAATCAGGGAATCCATTGACAACTTCCCTTGAGATTCAACTTTCTGCAGCTCATGGGAAGAGTGACGAAAAAATTACGGTTACAATTCCAAGTGTTCAGCAACAAGACAATGGGTCGGATTGTGGATTGTTTGCTATAGCTAACTTAGTTGAATTCTGTTTTTACGGTTACCTTGGTAAGACAACTTTGACTTTCAATCCACATACTCTAAGAAAACATTTACTTCAGTGTTTAGAAGATGGAAAAATGTCAACGAGAGTGGAAAGACAGTTAGAATTAGGTCAGTGAACAAAGTTATTAGTCGTTTTTGTTCGTGTGGTAAGCCTGATTGTTTTGAAGACATGGTAGGTTGTGACGGGAAAGATGGTAGGAAAAGGTGTACTGTTTGGAAACATTTGTCTTGTGCTCAGCCAAATGACAATTCTACTGATTGGTTTTGTGACAGACATACTCAGTAGACAAAGAGATTATTTCTTTTATGTTACTCCATTGTTGTTTTTGGGATTTCCGGAACAAAGGACCAATTAGTGTGTGAACAGTGTTCCAAAATCATTTTTTTTACTTGTCAAAATTGTTTTCACTTCATTTTATAAATTAAATGTATTATCAATTAGTAAATTTATATTAATAAAAAATCCAAGAACAAAAATTACTGAGAACAAAATATGTATATTCCTGGTCAGTTTTCATTTCGATTTATAAAAATATATGTATTTAAAATTAATGATCAATTCAATATTTTCACTATTTCCATTTACATTAAGTTATTATATGACAAACATTCAGTTATTTGAAAAATAGGATATTTTTTGTGCAAACTATGCTTTTAAAATTTAATTCGACACTTACGACCAACCGATATAACCAATCTTCCCATAAACTTACCCGCGATCCTTATTCCGGATTTTCGGAATCTTCTGAAGTCCGTCTTCAAATCCGAGTTTTTAATCGCTTCAATAATCCGTTTTACGGCCGATTCAGCTGAAAATGTCTTGATTTTCAATCGGGTTTTTTCAGCGAACCCTTTTACGGAAAACGGTACATGCATACATTTTATATCATTTTATTCGTATAAAAGTAGAGCATTCCGGAAACCTAAAAGTATTTCAGTCAGTTCACGCAATAATTTTCCGGACAAGAAAAACCGCATGTCGGTCGGTCCAGAAAAAATTTCAGCGAAGTCGACACGATTTTTTCAGTTGATATCTATCTCAAAAATATTTTTGTCATCAAACTATATATTTTTGAAAATCTCTTCAGCTACTCCGGAAACTTTACATTGTCAGAATCGAACCAGTATTAAGCGAGCTATCAACAAATACCTACCGAGTTTCCGTTTTTTCAGTCGAATTCAAAAAATTTCAGTCGATTATCTGATCCCTTGTTAACTACCATTCCCTATATGGATAGTGAATTTCAGAAGGTGTTACATCTCACCTAGACATTTGTTATATCTGATAAAACATGTGATGATTTATAAACCTGTCTAGACAAGGCTATGCTACCATAGGCCTCCCTTCCATGGTCGAAGTCTAGTGATGAATATCACAAACTCGTTACAAAATACAATTGCAGCGTACATGTTCTCTGGTCATACTCTTCCTAGCTTAACACCCTCAATCAAAGCCTGACAGAGAGATATTACACGCTCGGAAACGACTAAGAAATTCATTTATGTAAACAAACACGATAAAAAGGAAGTGCAGCTATTGTCGTGGAATTTCACACTGAATATCGACTGTATTTTCAATATCAGATAGCCCTTATTAAAAAATTATATGTCTTTTTAAAGATGTTTTCCTCAAAATGAACATTTGAAAGATTAAAGAAGACGAATTTTATAAGAAAATTAAGATTAACGATTAACATGTTCATCTTTTTTTTCTTTTCATTCCTTACCCTAAACAGTGATAGCTCTGATCAACTGGTCCATCATGAATAACACACGGCTACTGACATCCATCTGGATTATCCTGGGTTTCTCAAAGGTAGTAATGTCGACAGTTTGCGAAAAACAACAAGGCAAACGTTTGAACTTAAGCCATCAACAGCTACCGTCGATTCCAACTCTCAAAGCACCAGACGTGGCCGTGTTGAACATCAGTGACAATAACATCAGTATTGTTCCCAATAATACCTTGGAGGGTCTATCCTTGGAGGGTCTATCCTTGGAGGGTCTATACCTTGGAGGGTCTATCCTTGGAGGGTCTATACCTTGGAGGGTCTATCCTTGGAGGGTCTATCCTTGGAGGGTCTATACCTTGGAGGGTCTATCCTTGGAGGGTCTATACCTTGGAGGGTCTATACCTTGGAGGGTCTATACCTTGGAGGGTCTATCCTTGGAGGGTCTATACCTTGGAGGGTCTATCCTTGGAGGGTCTATCCACACTCTGGAAACTGGACTTATCTAATAACAAAATACACAGACTCGAGCCTCTCGCATTCTTTGGACTAATAAAACTTTGTCTCTTAGACCTGAGGCAAAACCATTTATCCATGAACTACGATTCGTTTCCAGTTCTGGTATTTCAACACGTTCCAGAATTAAGGATACTCCACATAGAGAGTAATGTTTTCCCAGGTCCAGTTTATACTGCCTACCCTGATAAAAGTTTAAAGAATCTAAAAAATCTGAGGATTTTTTATGCTGATACATTTCCTGATCTTCGACTAGGCGCTGGTTTCACTTACTTAACAGCTTTGGAAGAATTTCATTCGCAAAGAGGGGATATCGGTAAAATCATTAATGACTCTCTGGCCCCGCTTGCAAAAGCAAATCTGAAGAGACTAATTCTCGCTGGTGTAGGGATAAAGTTAATCGAGACAGGAGCGTTCTTAAACGTCAAACGCATAGAGCTGCTGGATTTGACAGGAAACCGTGCTCTTGGATTAAATAAAGCACTCCATGCTCTGTATGGATTGCAATATAAAAACATGACAGATATAAAACTTGCTGATATTAATGGCGAGTACACATCTTTTCAAGATACCGTGATGGATGCGACGAAAGTAAAATACCTCAGCAATATTTGTTTTGCTAACTTAGATCTTAGTAACAATCGAATTTCCCACGTAGATCAACAATTTCTAGCGAGCCTGAAGTACCCCGAATGCCTACGAAGACTGTCATTGCGCGGTCACCAAATTATATTAAGATACATCATTGCAACAGCTGCACTTGAATTAACGCGTTTTCGCCAATTGGAGTATCTAGATGTAAGCGGAGACTATCGACCATCAGTTAGAAAACGTAGGTCTGTGACACAATCCAAATCTATTCTTCTTGGACACAATAACAGTGAACCGAAAGGGACGATTAAACCTGACAGACGGCTGATACTTTACTTCTTGCCCGCGCTGAAGTTTTTGAATATGAGTGGTGGCTTGTCTGAATCCTCGAGCTTGAACACTCCATTTATATTTAGAAATGCTACAAATTTGCGTGTTCTAGACATGTCGTCGAATGGCATTGATACCTGTCTTCCAATTTATTCCGGTTTGGAGAATCTCGCAATCTTGAACTTCACGGGCTTCGACTGCTCCCTGTTATAACCGGAGTTTTTAAGTAGTTTTCCTGCCCTAGAGGTACTTGAAATTCAAGGTCTGCGTCTTAACAGAGGTCTTGAACGTGACCGGGATGGGATATTCCTCCGTCAGCAAGACAGACTAAAGAATCTAAACATGGCGGACAATGGGCTGACCTATCTTCACCCAGAATTGTTTCGTTCCTTACGTATCTTACCTCGAACAGTTCGATCCCTGACGTCATTGACTAATCTGGATGTTTCATTTAATTCCATAATAACCCTGCGTGAACAAGACCGGAAATGGTTGGAGAAGGTCTCCCGGCTGAACAGAAAGCAACGGATTGATTTCGTCTTGTCCTTATATGGCAATCCTTTGGCCTGTACCTGTTCAACTTGTTGTTCTCTGGTTACCAACCACGGATATACACATAGAACTGAAGAATAATCTAACATGCACACTGGGTAATGGAACAAGAGCGGTAATAGTAAACTTGGAAGGTAACATACAAGATATGAGGATAGCCTGTATTAGTCGCTTTTGGTTGACATTTGCTCTATCTGCTACGTCTCTAACTGTTGTTGCCATGTGTATCAGTATCATCTGTTGCCGTTACCGTCACAACATCAAGTTTTGGTTCCTGACCAAATGTAGACCTCGCGCCACCTATGACAAGAGCCCTCTAGATGACAGCCAGTTTGATGCTTTTGTGGCATATAACCACGAGGACTACAGGTGGACATGCTTTACATTACGTGCATTCCTGGAAGAGGTCCATGGATATCGTCTATGTCTTGATCATAGAGATTTCCCCGTGGGAGAGAGTATCCAAGGAAACATTGTCGACGCAATCAACGCTAGTCGGAAAGTTATTCTCGTCATCAGTAAAAAGTATCTAGCCTGTAACTGGGGAGAGTTTGAAATCCGGATGGCGGGCATGCGTATGGTACAGTCTGGCAGAGATAACGTAGTCATTGCTATACTGTTAGAGGATATACCTGTCGGACAGATGCCGAGATCTTTACCAAGAATGTGGAAAGACATCACATTTCTCCTATGGACAAATGACCCTGGTGACGAGAATATATTTTGGGGAAGACTGGCGGAGGCCATGGCCCGAGCTTAACATGCGATATCTAGAGGTCTTAATCACATGCATCTGCCAATGGGCATACCAGGTCTAAAGTTCGGTTGTGTCTCATCTGTGCCATAAGTGTTGCCGAATACCTGCCAAGGCGCAGAACAATTTTCTGACTGAGGGAATTAGCAGTTTTTGTGTATCTGGCCTGTTCGATAAGTTTGGTCAAATACTTGAGTGTTGAATTAAATTTTAAAAGCATAGTTTGCACAAAAATATCCTACTTTTCAAATAATTGAATGTTTGTCATATAATAACTTAATGTGAATGGAAATAGTATTGGTATAAATATATTTTTTAATTGATCATTAATTTTAAATACGTATATTTTGATGCATGTACCTCCTTGTACCTGAAAAATGACCAGGAATATACATATTTTGTTTTCAGTAATTATTATAATTTATATGAACTAAAATGAATTTTATCATTGTGACTTTTGTTCACTTACTGACTCTCCCTCTACCTCTGCCGAATCCGAGCCCATTGCCGTGACAAGACCGCTTTACCCGGAGGAGCCCGTCCTTCCAATCCTTTCCATTCCATCGTGGAGATCCGTAGGGCGGAAATCCAAGGTACGGCGACGTGTATCGGCCCCGACTGAGTTTACTCAGCCTAGTAAGTATGCTGTGTTGGAAGATCAGAATGTTTTTAATTTTTCTTCTTCGTGTTTTGTAGATCCAACACCCAAACGCCCGATCCGCCAACCCAAGACCCAGCCCAAGATTATACGGTCTAGTAAGTATCGAGTGTTGGACCATGGGGATGTTTTCAATATTTCTTCTTCGTGTTTTGTAGATTATCAAACCCGCCAACAGAAGACCCGTTCCACGATTGTGTTCTACGAGATGGCATCCCCTCCGTTTTTTCCTTCTTTATATTTTGCAGATAGACGAACCGATACCCAGTACACGCCGGCATCTGAGACCATCTCTCGGCAAGTATTGTTTGGTGGAGGTGTAAGTGTTTATAGTTCAGAAGTAGTAGAGACTCTTTCTAAATCTAAGGCTTTTGAGATTTTAAGTGATCTTAGTAACGATAAGATTTCTACTATTCCGCCTGTAAAACCTAAGGGCGGAGAAGTCTATGTGATTCGTTCTGAAAATGTTGGGGACTGGAAATGTGACCAATACCAGTGGCTAAATAATGGTAAATACAACAAAAATTTTGGGGAAGATACTTTGCGGGTGGTTTATTTTAAGATAAAGATAAAAGTAGATCCTGCAGAAAAAGTAAAAAGTAAAGCAAAAACAACAGGCTCCACTGATTTTCGGCGTACTGCTTACTGGTTAGATAGTGACCCAAATACTGTACTCATTCATTATTTTGGTGATCATGAAAAGTACAAACCAATTCCTCAAGGCAATAGTAAGTCCGGTCCAGAATTTCTTAGGACAGCACCTTCTGTAATTGAGACAATTAAGAACTTAGCAGAAAATAACATGCCGGCAGAATGCTACAAGCAATTAGTTTGTGACACAGAAATAGATGGTCAGTATCAAGCAGTCCTTAACGCTAGGGATTATATTCAGGTAAAAAATATTCACGATAAACTTAAGTCTCAGAAACGTTTGGGAAGGGATGATTTGTATAATTACGTTCAAATTGCCAATCATTTACATGGTTTTATTTCAGATACTATGATCTTCTCGGATTTTGTAAGTTGTGTTGGTTTACCGGAGATGTTTAGTGAGTTTAGTAAGTTGTTAAAGGCTTTGCGTGGATTTTCGGGCATTGGTAATTATCCTCTTTCGCCGGAGTATCAGCACGCTAGAGTTCCAAGGGATGAATTGGTTTTACCTAATCACGTCATATTTCCTGGTGGCATTGTAGATTCTTTGAAACAAGATGCACATCCTTTGGCATCACTTAGTAATGTTAGTGAATCGAATCCTGAGGTAGTTGCTGCAGAATCTGCTAAAGATGAATCTGCGCAGGTCGATGTTAAGAATTTGAGTCAGTTATCGCTAGCTAAATTGGCAATTGAGAATAATCGTGTTACTCTTGTAGATTCTCAGAAAGCGTTCATAGTAGAAATTGATGATGGTAAGAAGTACGCGGTCACAGTTTTTCCCAAACAATCTTGTCAATGTCCTTCTGCAAGTAACTGTTACCATATTTTAGCTGCTAGAATGTTGATAGGTGATCCTTGTCTAGAATTTCAGAATAGAACTATTAGCTTAAGGGCAATTACTCGTAATAGTAGGAAACGTGTCGATAAGAAATCGGGTCGGAAACGACCGCGTCCCCAGGATTATGAGGTGGAAGTGACTCCGGCTCCGGATTCAGTTATTTCGGCAGACATAGGCAGTATGGCTAAAAAGGTCAAAGTTGAAAGGGACATAGTTTCAGAGGTAATGGTTGATTCTATAGTCTGTCCACTTTAATTAGTCGCCTACTTTGGAGCTTGCCAATAATCAGCAGTTAACTCTGCATACCTTTCCTTTTTCGCATCGTGTAGAACAAACAGAACTCTACAAAATGACTACCATTTCTCCGTGATATCGATAATATATCACGCTTGAAATAACTTTGTAATTCTCTCCATATAAAACTTCATTACAGTTGTTTCATGTACCGGGACTCAATTGCATAGGAAGACGTCATAATGTATTCGTGTTGTCTAGTACAAAGGTCAACAATGCCGTGTACGGTCATAAAGGCGTGCGCGGTTTATCATCTGGCAATTTCACTGGGCATGGGATTTAAGCGACCCTCCCACGGACCGCCTGTTATTACTGTATTTGGCATCAATGACCTTTGTGTCAGTCAGAATGAATACATTATTACGTCACTCTATGTAATCGAGGTCCGGCACATAAACAACTGTACTGGCGTTTTATATGGAGAGAATGAAAAAGTTAGTTTAAGCGTGATATATTATCCATATCACAGAAAAATGGTAGTCATTTTGTAGAGTTCAGTTTGTTATACAAACTGCAAAAAAGAAAATTGTTGCAGGGTTAACTATTGATGTTTGACAAGCTCCAAAGTACACGACTAATTAAAATGGACAGACTTTAATGTAGATGTCAATGGCTTAGCTTCTGAGGCAAACGTTTTTGACGTGAATATTATTTCAGATGAGGAAGAGGAATTTGTTGACGAGCAGGTTTGGGTTAGGGGTTTGAAAGTGGGACATAAGGAAATCATTGAAAACAATGAGTGGTTATGTTCCGATATTATGTCCGATGTTCAGTCACTTTTGAAAAAGCAGTTCCCGTTTGTTCAGGGTTTAGAGGAAACTGATAAGGCTCCGATGTTTCAAAAGGATGAAGGTCGATGGGTTAATAGTTCTCCGTTCTCTTATGTAGATGGGCCGGCTGGTCAGATTCATCACACTGGTAGGGATCATTGGGTAGCCTGTCTGAAAGATAAGGACATTCAGAAATTAGACAGTTTGAAATCAGGGAATCCATTGACAACTTTCCTTGAGATTCAACTTTCTGCAGCTCATGGAAAGAGTGACGAAAAAATTACGGTTACAATTCCAAGTGTTCAGCAACAAGACAATGGGTCAGATTGTGGATTGTTTGCTATAGCTAACTTAGTTGAATTCTGTTTTTACGGTTACCTTGGTAAGACAACTTTGACTTTCAATCCACATACTCTAAGAAAACATTTACTTCAGTGTTTAGAAGATGGAAAAATGTCACCATTCCCACGGATTAACGAGAGTGGAAAGACAGTTAGAATTAGGTCAGTGAACAAAGTTATTAGTCGTTTTTGTTCGTGTGGTAAGCCTGATTGTTTTGAAGACATGGTAGGTTGTGACGGGAAAGATGGTAGGAAAAGGTGTACTGTTTGGAAACATTTGTCTTGTGCTCAGCCAAATGACAATTCTACTGATTGGTTTTGTGACAGACATACTCAGTAGACAAAGAGATTATTTCTTTTATGTTACTCCTTTGTTGTTTTTGGGGATTTCCGGAACAAAGGACCAATTAGTGTGTGAACAGTGTTCCAAAATCATTTTTTTTACTTGTCAAAATTGTTTTCACTTCATTTTATAAATTAAATGTATTATCAATTAGTAAATTTATATTAATAAAAAATCCAAGAACAAAAATTACTGAGAACAAAATATGTATATTCCTGGTCAGTTTTCATTTCGATTTATAAAAATATATGTACAGGGGTAAAAGCGTTCGGTGTCCGGTTTTTCACGTATATTATCGTTCTATTATCGTTTGAAACGCGTTTCAATAGCGTTCTAAACGCGTTTTGTATTCGTTTCGTTTGCTTCTCAAAGAACGCGTTTATACCTCGCAAACGCGTTTGATCATCGGTATGTTCATTTATCTTTCGTTTCGTTTCGCTTAAAACGCGTTTCACGAACGCGTTTATGAACGCGTTTGAAACGCGTTTTGAAACGCGTTTCGGAACGCGTTTTATTGTTGTTGTTGTTAAATAAGCATCACCGTCCACACCACGGTTGCTTCGTCGGGCGAGAATACTATTTGGTCTGTTTTTTTTTATTTGTGCAATGGTTCGGCGACTGAGTGTTGATCAAAACCCGCATGGAGTCAAGGTCAGGCGAAATGCTTTTTCGGTTCGGTATCACACGCCTGACTAATCATTTCGCTTGGTACGGGAAGACAAATATTTCTTCGCTTGGTGAACGAAAAGATTTAAGCTTGCGTTTGAAACGCGTTTTGAAAACGCGTTTCGAAACGCGTTTTGGAAACGCGTTTCGTAACGCGTTTTATTGTTGTTGTTGTTAAATAAGCATTACCGTCCACACCACGGTTGCTTCGTCGGGCGAGAATATTATTTGGTCTGTTTTTTTTTATCTTTGTACAACGGTTCGGCGACTGAGTGTTGGTCAAAAGCTGCATGGAGTCACGGTCAGGCGAAACGCTTTTTCGACTCAGTATAACATGCCTGACTAATCATTTCGCTTGGTACGGGAAGACATATATTGTTTCGCTTGGTGAACGAAAAGATTTAATCTTAGCGCAATATATAAACGAAACGAATTACCGGACACAGAACGTGTTTACCCTTGTATATTAAAGGCTATGCCACATATATTTATAGCACAGGGATTATAATAGCGCCTGGGGAAAGCCCCGACACGTGGACTTCCTGGCCTGGTTTGCAAAATAAAAACACAAATTTGCACAAAGTCGAACGAAAAGAGAAACCCGTTCGAAACGCGTTTATAAAACGCATTCACAAACGCGTTTATAAACGCGTTTCGATCAGAGCAAACGCGTTTGACAAGGGAAACGCGTTTTGATAAAATAAAAATTAAGCGATATTGAAAGCGTTTCGTTTACTATAATCGTTTGGTAAGCGTTTGAAACGCGTTTACATTTCGTTCCGTTCGCGTTTCGTTAGGTCAAACTAAACGAAAATAGCCGGACACCGAACGCTTT
>JAVTVY010015383.1:0-59194 GCA_036873755.1 Hanleya hanleyi
AGGTCCTGTGACGTTAGTCACACTGCTCATGTATTTTAGTATTACTGCTATAAGTGGAAAGAAATACTTGTCAAGGAGAGGCTTTAAGGATGAATGTCAGAACAAAGGCCTTAAAATATTTAAAATAATTTCTTTCTTTATCTGTTTTACATATATGACATACTTTTGCCCTTCAATTGCATGATGATGGGTTGAAAGCGTCGTTAAATTCTATTCACTCACTCATACTTCAATTGCATGACATTATTTTGATCATGTTTTTATTTTGCATTTATAATGTTAACTGTAACGAGCATATATTCATGTTCAGTTTTTGGCAGAAATATGATATAAAAAAAAAAAATTAGTTAAAAACGTTAATTGGATTGTAGGAAAATATTTGAAGTGTCACTGTGGAGCTCGTTTTATTGATCCTGTGTGAAATTGCGGCGTGGCTGAAATTATTGTCTTCTTCTACCATGTCTACACTTTTGCATCTATTATGTGAAGACTATTCACTACATGGATCATCTGAATAAAATTTCCCCATCTTTAAAATATTTTTTTTGTCATTTATGTTTTTCTTAATTAAGTAAATGTTGCTAGCTCAAGATCCCTTTGTTGAATTTACAATGTAAGATAATTTATCTTGAAGATTGTATACATGTTTTCTTGAGTAAGAATATTTAACTCAACAGCATTGAGAAATATTGTCTTATCCAAGTTAACAGCTTTGAGAAATATTTTCTTATCCAAGTGGTCAGTTTTTCTTGAACAAGATAATTATCTGGAATAAGTTTAATATTCTTACCCCACTCCAAAAATATCTTACTTTAGATTTCATAGCAAGATAAATTATCTTACTGAAGAAAAAATAAGATTTTTTTTCTTGAAGGAGTAAAAAGCGCCAAGATAATTTTTCTTAATTAAGATCTTCGAATAAGATTTGTGAATCTTGAATAAGATAAATAAACTTATAATTTTCTTATCCAAGGAAATATCCATAAGTAAATTATTCTTACCCCACTCCATGATAATTTATCTTATTTCAAGATGATTTTTTCTTAAAATAAGTTTTTTTTTTCTTGTTTTAAGTACCCTATTTTTGGCAGTGTGAACTTCTAGGTTGTACAAGATGTGGATAACCGTGTTATTATAGAGCATAGGAAAATAACAGGAACGTATACACCTTTTGAAACTACATGTAAATGACTTTGGCAGATAAATCTGCTTCTTTAATAGACGACGGCTGAATATTGATTGGACTCTTCCAAACATAGTGCACAATTTACACCCATTGTGATACCCAAGTGCACAATTTGCATCCATTGTGATATCCAATTGCACAATTTGCACCCATTGTGATACCCAAGTGCACAATTTGCACCCATTGTGATATCCATACGTTTTTATACGCCCGCCCAAAAGGCGGACGTATTATGTGATGGCGGTTTCCGTCCGTCTGTCTGTCTGTCTGTCCGTCTGTCCGTCCCCCGTGTCCGGTCTAAATCTGGGACAGTTTTTTATCCACAGTTCTAATTTTTTGATGAGTGGATACCCTATGAGAAGACGATGTGTCGAGTACCAAAATGAAGGTCGAGGTCAGAGGTCAAAGGTCACTGGCCTAAAAAACAGGGAATCACTGAAGTGTTCGTGTCCAGTCTATATCTGTGAACGTTTTCTATCCACAGTTGCAAAGGAGAGAATACAAGCTCTTACAGGAGAGAATACAATCTCTTACAGGAGAGAATACAATCTCTTACAAGAGAGAATGCAAGCTCTTACAGGAGAGAATACAAGCTCTTACAGGAGAGAATACAAGCTCTTACAGGAGAGAATACAAGCTCTTACAGGAGAGAATACAATCTCTTACAGGAGAGAATACAATCTCTTACAGGAGAGAATACAACCTCTTACAAGAGGGAACGCAAGCTCTTACAAGAGAGAGTACAGCCTCTTACAGGACAGTATACAAGATCTTACAGGAGGGAATACAAGCTCTTATAGGAGAGTCAATCCAAAGTATGAGTAATCCTCCAATCCAAAGTGTGGGTAATCATTCAATCCAAAGTGTGGGTAATCCTCCAATCCAAAGTGTGGGTAATCCTCCAATCCAAAGTGTGGGCAATCATTCAATCCAAAGTGTGGGTAATCCTCCAATCCAAAGTGTGGGTAATCCTTCAATCCAAAGTGTGGGTAATCATCCAATTATGATTAGGAAAATTATTATGTAAATGATTTGACCACCACTGGAATTTAGAAAATTACCATAAAAAGATAATGGTGAGGGTCTTGAGGGGTAAGCTCAAACGGCGAAAATTCCAAACTGTATCTCAACACACATATTTCATGAAAATGTAAATGAATTCAGACAAAGTGAAATATCCCATTGTTTTCTAAAATGAATTACACTGATACTGGTATTATTTAAGACTAAATTACTGCCCGAACATGCTTTCTACTGAGAATGATTTAGCCCCACAAAATCACTCAACATGCGCCTCTCAAAATCTGTGGTTTAGCAGACGACATATTTTGAGTAGGAAAGTAGTGCCACTGGAAAATTAACAAATGCACGCATTATATTAGATAAATACAAATGTAACTTGAAGATATCAGACCTGAAACTATACACGAACATTAAAAACACAGAAACCTGGACACTCTAAAGAAGGAAGTTTCAGACCTCTTTCTCGTCGCGTAAGAACTCTATCTTTTGCTGTGTTAGCAAGACACAGCGCTGGTGCGCAAGTTTATCCTCACTATAAGACAGGACCATTAATCCCTACGGGTCTAAATCGCCCTGTAAAAAGAGCATATCAAAATAAATCCTTGTTGTTTATTATCTAAATTCATTTTTGTTATGAATTAGTGAATCTATGAAACAATGTGGGTCTCAATAGGATTTAGGCTCTAGTAAAAATGCGCAGTCAAGATTACATTCAATTTCTTTGCTAATATATTTACCACATTCATGACGGGTGTAATTCCTAGCCACAGAAAATGAGCCCTTACAATAGTGATAATGTTAAAAGATAGGAGGAATCCTCCAAACTAAAGTGTGAGTAATCCTCCAATTCAAAGTATGAGTAATCCTTCAATCCAAAGTGTGGGTAATCCTTCAATCCAAAGTGTGGGTAATCCTCCAATCCAAAGTGTGGGTAATCCTCCAATCCAAAGTGTGGGTAATCCTTCAATCCAAAGTGTGAGTAATCCTCCAATCCATAGTGTGGTAAAGTGTGAGTAATCCTTCAATCCAAAGTGTGGGTAATCCTTCAATCCAAAGTGTGAGTAATCCTCCAATCCAAAGTGTGGGTAATCCTTCAATCCAAAGTGTGAGCAATCCTCCAATCCAAAGTGTGGGTAATCCTTCAATCCAAAGTATGAGTAATCCTCCAATCCAAAGTGTGGGTAATCATTCAATCCAAAGTGTGGGTAATCCTCCAATCCAAAGTGTGGGTAATCCTCCAATCCAAAGTGTGGGTAATCATTCAATCCAAAGTGTGGGTAATCCTCCAATCCAAAGTGTGGGTAATCCTTCAATCCAAATTGTGGGTAATCATCCAATCCAAAGTGTGAGTAATCCTCCAATCCAAAGTGTTGGTAATCCTTCAATCCACATTGTGAGTAATCCTCCAATCCAAAGTGTGAGTAATCCTCCAATCCAAAGTGTTGGTAATCCTTCAATCCAAAGTGTGGGTAATCCTCCAATCCAAAGTGTGGGTAATCCTTCAATCCAAAGTGTGGGTAATCCTTCAATCCAAAGTGTGAGTAATCCTCCAATCCAAAGTGTTGGTAATCCTTCAATCCACATTGTGAGTAATCCTCCAATCCAAAGTGTGGGTAATCCTCCAATCCAAAGTGTGAGTAATCCTCCAATCCAAAGTGTGGGTAATCCTCCAATCCAAAGTGTGAGTAATCCTCCAATTCAAAGTGTGGGTAATCCTTCAATCCAAGGTGTGAGGACAGGACAGTATACAATTACAAGCGTCTAGTCCGTCATTCATAATCCAGCCGTCGTCCATTAGAGAATATCCGCGTCCATAATCCAAAGACCTATTCCATATTCCATATAACAGTATTAGGAGTTACAGGAGGGAATACAAGCTCTTATAGGAGAGAATACAACCTCTTACAGGAGAGAACACAAGCACTTAGAGGAGAGAATATAAGCTCTTACAGGAGAGAATACAACCTCTTACAGACGGGAACATAAGCTCTTACAGGAGGGAATACAAGCTCTTACAGGAGGGAACACAATCTCTTACAGGAGGGAATACAACCTCTTACAGGAGGGAACACAGCTCTACAGGAGGGAATACAAGCTCTCGCATGAGAGAGAATCATGATCTCCCTGTAGACAGACAAAACAAACTCATATATCGGAAATAGGATGATCCGATAGGTCAAGATGTGCCGATCGAAGGTCGACTATATACATGTATATATTTTTTTGCTCTAGATGTGTCAAGAATTCGACCTAGTCCTACATCATTTATGAATAAACCCAATGTGAGTCAAGGTAATCTCAACTAGATTACAAGTACCAGATTCGGCATACAGTAAGCAGTCATCGTCCATAAGAAATTTCGATGTCTATGTAATAGTTACATGATATTGCCTATGTATTTTATGTGTATATATTGTATTTTATTGTACATGTATATTGTATTGTATGATATTGTATTGCGTTTGTATGCTTGCTTAAATTTGGTGTTATGTGTGTTATGAATTATATTTCAATTTTATAAAGATACTTTATAATACACATAACACCAAAATCTAAGCAAGCATACAAACACAATACAAGATCAAACAATACAATGCAATATACAATAAAATACAAATACAATACAATATACCATACAGAGTTTAATACAATATTTAGAGAATAAGAAAAAAAATATACTTGGAGATGCTTCCTCGTGCATAGCAGAAAAGTCTTACGTGTTTATATTGAAGTCCTACTAGAAAAACTAGAGCCTTAGGCACTGAAACGGGGCTATTTAAATGTAAAATAGGCTGTTGGAATAATTCCAACATTCGTTGATGTTCCGTCTCATGGCGAAGAGCCATACTTGTAGTCTCACACATTCCTCTCAACAAGGATCTCTAGTGCATTCAGGTGAAGCTGGTAACGGGTTTTATTTATTTCCTACATATCATAGATAATTATAATGAAATACTGAAATAAAATTTTAAAAAGTTTTCTGTTGGTTAATGTTTAACTTGAGAAATATAATGAAGAGAGTAAATTTGGACAAATTAAAAACATTGTGTGATAGAAAAGAATCTAGTCCACTGGTACTATATGGAATTTGTAGAAAAAAATAAACAGAGCTAAAAACAATAATCGATTCCAAGCCCATGGTATTGTTTGCAGGAAATCAAACTTTTTTTTCAACTTGATTATTTGGTATAACAAAGTTACCTTCATTGGACCTCGTGTCTGCAGCAACAACAACAGCAGCAAGGGGTCACAATCCATCACAAACATTCAAAGATAATTATCAGCCTATATAGCATCTGAAGCTAGAGAGGCGCAAAGCAGAACGAAATGAATGCCTGGTAGAGCTTGAGCCAGCACATGAGCTTCAGACGAGTCACATATTTCTTTCGGGAAGCATCCTATGTATTGGCGAACCGATGAATTATCAGCGAGGACATTGACAGCTGACTGAATTGACAGATAATCCTGTAGACAAATGTACGACAGAAAATGAAGATTTAATTTACTTGAATCACTGCAAATGGGTCGTCTGCTATTCCACCTTATGGCTTAAAAGATGGGCGACTTTTTCTAAACAGAAACAGAACTGGTTTGTGGCAAACCTGGTTCCTAGGGGACTTCACGTTTTCCTAAATATAGCCACTATATATCCTATTGCTGCAGGAAGAACTTCTGTGCGCGGCTGTGGGAACGAGGTTAACTCTTCTTAACAGTCACGATCCTTCTGCATATATCTTGCCATTACAAATCAACACCAACTAATGTATGGAGAATGTATGTTGTCGTTATGGTGGTGGTTATCTCTCCTGTCACCTTTTCAGCAGAAAAACACCGGGTGCATGTAACATGTAGAAGCTCTTTGTGTAGGTCAGGGAAATGCTTGCAACATTCCAAGAATATTTCAGAAGCAGAATGGAAAGAAAACATTTCTGAATACAGGAAAATTATTATGTAAATGATTTGACCACCACTGGAATTTAGAAAATTACCATAAAAAGATAATGGTGAGGGCCTTGAGGGGTAAGCTCAAACGGCGAAAATTCCAAACTGTATCTCAACACACATATTTCATGAAAATGTAAATGAATTCAGACAAAGTGAAATATCCCATTGTTTTCTAAAATGAATTACACTGATACTGGTATTATTTAAGACTAAATTACTGCCCGAACATGCTTTCTACTGAGAATGATTTAGCCCCACAAAATCACTCAACATGCGCCTCTCAAAATCTGTGGTTTAGCAGACGACATATTTTGAGTAGGAAAGTAGTGCCACTGGAAAATTAACAAATGCACGCATTATATTAGATAAATACAAATGTAACTTGAAGATATCAGACCTGAAACTATACACGAACATTAAAAACACAGAAACCTGGACACTCTAAAGAAGGAAGTTTCAGACCTCTTTCTTGTCGCGTAAGAACTCTATCTTTTGCTGTGTTAGCAAGACACAGCGCTGGTGCGCAAGTTTATCCTCACTATAAGACAGGACCATTAATCCCTACGGGTCTAAATCGCCCTGTAAAAAGAGCATATCAAAATAAATCCTTGTTGTTTATTATCTAAATTCATTTTTGTTATGAATTAGTGAATCTATGAAACAATGTGGGTCTCAATAGGATTTAGGCTCTAGTAAAAATGCGCAGTCAAGATTACATTCAATTTCTTTGCTAATATATTTACCACATTCATGACGGGTGTAATTCCTAGCCACAGAAAATGAGCCCTTACAATAGTGATAATGTTAAAAGATAGGAGGAATCCTCCAAACTAAAGTGTGAGTAATCCTCCAATTCAAAGTATGAGTAATCCTTCAATCCAAAGTGTGGGTAATCCTTCAATCCAAAGTGTGGGTAATCCTCCAATCCAAAGTGTGGGTAATCCTCCAATCCAAAGTGTGGGTAATCCTTCAATCCAAAGTGTGAGTAATCCTCCAATCCATAGTGTGGTAAAGTGTGAGTAATCCTTCAATCCAAAGTGTGGGTAATCCTTCAATCCAAAGTGTGAGTAATCCTCCAATCCAAAGTGAGGGTAATCCTTCAATCCAAAGTGTGAGCAATCCTCCAATCCAAAGTGTGGGTAATCCTTCAATCCAAAGTGTGAGTAATCCTCCAATCCAAAGTGTGGGTAATCCTCCAATCCAAAGTGTGAGTAATCCTCCAATCCAAAGTGTGGGTAATCCTCCAATCCAAAGTGTGAGTAATCCTCCAATCCAAAGTGTGGATAATCCTTCAATCCAAAGTGTGAGTAATCCTCCAATCCTCCAATCCAAAGTGTGAGTAATCCTCCAATCCAAAGTGTGGGTAATCCTTCAATCCAAAGTGTGGGTAATCCTTCAATCTAAAATGTGGGTAATCCTCCAATCCAAAGTGTGAGTAATCCTTCAATCCAAAGTGTGGGTAATCCTCCAATCCAAAGTGTGGGTAATCCTTCAATCCAAAGTGTGAGTAATCCTCCAATCCAAAGTGTTGGTAATCCTTCAATCCAAAGTGTGAGTAATCCTCCAATCCAAAGTGTGGGTAATCCTCCAATCCAAAGTGTGAGTAATCCTCCAATCCAAAGTGTGGGTAATCCTCCAATCCAAAGTGTGAGTAATCCTCCAATCCAAAGTGTGGATAATCCTTCAATCCAAAGTGTGAGTAATCCTCCAATCCTCCAATCCAAAGTGTGAGTAATCCTCCAATCCAAAGTGTGGGTAATCCTTCAATCCAAAGTGTGGGTAATCCTTCAATCTAAAATGTGGGTAATCCTCCAATCCAAAGTGTGAGTAATCCTTCAATCCAAAGTGTGGGTAATCCTCCAATCCAAAGTGTGGGTAATCCTTCAATCCAAAGTGTGAGTAATCCTCCAATCCAAAGTGTGGGTAATCCTTCAATCCAAAGTGTGGGTAATCCTCCAATCCAAAGTGTGGGTAATCCTCCAATCCAAAATGTGAGTAATCCTCCAATCCAAAGTGTGGGTAATCCTTCAATCCAAAGTGTGAGTAATCCTCCAATCCAAAGTGTGGGTAATCCTCCAATCCAAAGTGTGGGTAATCCTCCAATCCAAAGTGTGAGTAATCCTCCAATCCAAAGTGTGGGTAGATTGAACATCAAGTGTACACTTGAATTTTCCCATCTAACAGCGTAAATTATTTCTGTTGATAATAGTTTTGATGAAAATACTCATTCCATTATTCATTTTTCAAATGATATACTTTCACTTTTCCCTGTTTTGTAGTATACATCCGGAGACTTCCGCTAAACGAAAGGTAACGATACCGTACCTTAATATATAAAGACCGGTTCCTTCAACACCGATAGAATCAAAGAAGTTGTGAATACTGCCTTGCACCTGCTGAAATTAATATATCGACGACTAGTTTTCTCCAACATCGGTGCACTCAATTAACTAATGCGTTCGATTAAGTTCCGATTAGACACATGTTCTTGTGTAAGATTTTTCGAGTTGTTAAGTACCTAATGTATCCAACACCTGGATTTTACCACCTGAGAAAGTACCACTATATTTCCCGAAAATCATTTAAGAATTTGCAGGGCTCGTGACAGTGAGGTGGAATTTTGATGCCACAACTCTTGAAACCATTTGTGTCATTAGCTTTTGTGTTTTTTACATTTTATGTTTTCAGTACAATTTTTGGATATCGGTATGTTGTTAAAAACTAAATAACTTTTCCTTGAGATACTGTTTTCGTTTAATCAATAAACCTTCCAGCTTTACAACAACATCGTGCGTCTGATAAGACATATGCAGATCTTCACAAATGTAACGTACCGGGAATGAGTGTGTTAACCAGAAGACTATTCTGTGAAGTCATGTGACGCAGTCAGTATGTCGGCACCTCTTCCCACTTCACTTATATGTGTTGTAATTTTTTCCTGTATATGGCGAGATTCTGCTGGTGGACGTTTCGTCCCCGAGGCCCGCCCCCTGTACAGACCTTTTGGTCTTTGTTATATGTTGGCACTTGTGGGAAGTTGATGCTGGGTCGACATCGGGCATTACAGACTAGTCTTTTGTGTTAAATGTCGTCATTTACATCTGACGACGATACAGCTCACCAATCTCCAATGTACGAGTTGTCACAGCGAAACAGCTCACCAATTACCAGTATACGAGTTGTCAGAGCATTTCCATTATAGCTCTCTAGATTTGTATCTAATACCGCTTATGCCGGTGCTAGGGGCCGTGTGGTCATATCATCTAAGTTGCCACATGAACAGATACAATAAAAGCGTACCTGAGATACAACACATATCACTAATCGTTAGATTCTTGGTATGTGCTTTAGAATAGGTTAACCAGAAGACTATTCTGTGAAGTCATGTGACGCAGTCAGTATGTCGGCACCTCTTCCCACTTCACTTATATGTGTTGTAATTTGCTCGATAACATGAGGGACTTCATGAACTAGATTAATTTATTGAAAAAACATCGCCAATGATTTTAGTGCAGGGATGTTTTAAAGTGTCACATTTAAGAGGGAAGTTTTCTTTGGAACCCATCGATTAATACGAAGTCTGATTTAACTTGAAAACATTTTTCACACAAACAGTTTTGTACTGGTATATGATACTGCCACCATACATACCATACTATTTCAGATTTTGAAGGTCTTTACGTGGAATCTTTTTGTTGAGTACCACTGACTAGGAAATGCTGAATTTGCCATCTGCAACTGAACACTGGTGTTAAATTTCAGGACACAAATAAACTAAGTGTCACAACATGTTGCTAAAGATATATGGAGGAAGTTTATCAATTAGAAATGATTAAAGACGGAAATCAGAAATATAATGGGCACAAACAGAAATGTGGTGCTAAAGTTTCTTCAAGATGAAGATCAAGCGCCACATTCTGGTTTGGAGATTGATGTGGATGGGGAAGTGGAGAGAAGAACTGTTTGAGAGATACTGGTATATTATATATATGCTACGGTACCTGTCAGCAACTCGATCTGCATTATTGTTTGTTTCAGACCGCCTCTACATCACTGTTGACCAGCGATATGGAGATATGTCAGACGGCTTCATCGTCGCAATCTGTGTGTGAGTATGGATTCAATTTTTCCGAACGAATTTCCAGTCGTTTGCTAAATGTACATTGTATCCCATTTACCCTTTGATTGAGGCTGGTCATATGGATACGCTGACAGTCTCTTTTTCGAAACTTGGGCTTGTCCAATCTACAGTTTTTTTAATTGGAACTGTTATGTTCATTCGATCGTCATTGAGATCTTGAACATCGTAGTTGAGTGAAAATAGTCACTCGTTGAGTGAAAATAGACACCAGTTAGACACTAAGAGTGAGAACATCATTTCACAATGTCCATTGTCTCATAGTCTACACGGACTCTTGATTCAATATTGCGTCTTTCAATACTGCGTCACGACAGAAAGCCTAGATATATACTCCTGGATCAATATTACGTCACGAGAGAAAGCCTAGGTATATACTCCTGAATCAATATTGCGTCACGAAAGAAAGCCTAGGTATATACTCCTGGATCAATATTGTTGTCAGATAAAAATGATGGCATTTAACACAAAAGACTAGTCTGTAAGGCCCGATGTCGACCCAGCATCCACTTCCCACAATGCCAACATATATCAAAGACCAAAAGGTCTGTACAGCGGGCGGGCCTCGGGGACGCCCAGGTATATACTCCTGGGTCAATATTGCGTCACGACAGAAATCCTAGGTATATAAAATAATCCTGCACATTGTACCAAGGACGAGTATATCATCAATATACAGAAGAGATATCGTCCAGTTCAACAAAATCAGAACTTGACTCGGCATCTGTACCACATGGGGCGTTCTTACGTACAAAAGATCCTGACTTTGAACTGTCTCGAGGCTAATGCATACCGTGTCAGAGAAGAGCGATATTGCGTCATGAGAGCCCAGCTAGCCTATATATATTTGATGCACTCATTTACATTGGATTAAAGACTAGTATATCACCAATACATTTATCAGTACTTGGATCAGAATCTGCACGTTCTTTATACCCTATAGACAACTCCTCTTTTAAGGGCTCAAGAGCGCCATGTAATATGATACAAATACTACATTACGAGAGACAACATAGACTAGATATATGATGTAATCATCTACATTATACCGAAGACTATTATGTCATCAACATATACAAGAACCAAAGTCCAGTTCAGACATACGAGCACTTGGATCATCGTTCTTCGTACAAAATGGAAAACCAATAGTGCTTCAGGAGAGAAAACCTAGACTAGATATATGATGTAACCATCTACATTGTATTGAAATCTACTTGCCCATCAATAAACACGAAGTCATACAATACAGTTCAGACATATCAGCCATTGATTCAGCATCAGTACCAATCGGGGCGTCTTTCTTACCAAATAGAAATAGCCCGGTTCGGAACTGCCTTCATCTCGGAGCTAAGGGCCCATGAATACCATAGAAGTAGTAGATAGACCGCATATTCGGTCCTATTTTCCAGGGAGGTAACTCTTGGTGCCCTTTTTTCCAGGTTAAAGGTATAGGGGACGCCCCATCGCCTTTCACCTCTGGGGCGCCAGGGGGCGCCACTAGCTCAAGGTCACGTGGAGGTCAAAAGTAGTTCCGGCAACCTGTAACCTTTGTATTCCTCCGCGCACAGAACGTAGTCCCATGTCAACCAAGTGACTTCCAATGTTAATGTATACGGGGAATGCCTAAAAAGAGTATGGGAATAGACGTTTTGTGACAGGGGTGGGTCCCTAGTGGACCGAATGGGTCGAGTGAGGTGTCAAAGTGAAGCGCTCCTCTAGGGCCATTCAGTTATGGGTGGGTGCATGTAAAATTAGGATTTTTTCCCGAAACTATAAAAAGCGGAACACGGACTTTACCCCTAAACTAGGGGAAAACCCCTATCAACTCTAGCCAAAAGGGCTAATATCGGTCTTCGGGCTTATCGGGGCCTGCCTATCAAGTCAATGAGGTGGGTGCATGTAAAATTAGGATTTGTCCCCGAAAATATAAAAAGCGGAATACGGACTTTACCCCTAACCTAGGGGAAAACCCCTATCAACCCTAGCCAAAAGGGTTAATATCGGTCCCCGGGCTTATCGGGGCCTGCCTATCAAGTCAATGGGGTGGGTGCATGTAAAATTAGAATTTTTTCCCGAAACTATAAAAAGCGGAACACGGACTTTACCCCTACAATAGGGGTCTGTATTATACAATATAAGGGAAAATGCCTGTATGGGGTATGGGGATGGTCAATTTTTTTCGTGGGCTTTACTATGGCTTGTGGGGTCTCGTTGTTCTCGTTTCGCCAAGAAAATGACAATGGGAAGGGTCCCGGAGCGAATCGGTGAAATTTTTGGGAAAAGTCACCGAGGCCTGGGTAGGCCCATAGGCCTATACTGCATGGCTATGGAGGTATAGGTCCATACGGGGTGAACGTTTTGGGGTCTAGGTGAGCCCCTTATGATCCTATGGTGTCGTATGAGGTCTTATTTTGAAGCTCCCATGGAGTTTGTAATGTATCGACTAATGGTTCGTCCGTGTGCAATAGTCTGCGCATGCGCAGTCTGGCCGTAGTATAGAAAGCAGGCATGTTGGGGGGTGTGTTTGGGGTAGAGATGGACCACTATGGGTCCAAATGGGTTGTGGGAGGTGTCAAAGTGAAGCTTGTGTGGGGTAGAGTCAGAATGGCGTATTTTTAAGTGCAAGTCGCGTCAATCTGCGCATGCGCAGTTGGGTGTAGTAAGTAAAGTGGCCATTTTGGGGGTGCGTGGAGGTGTGTTTGGGGTAGAGAGGGACCATCCTTGGTCCGATTGTGTCGTGGGAGGTGTTATCTTGTAGCTCTCGGGGTGTACATCCCGATTTGAGGGATGTTCACGTCATCTGTGACGTCATCGGTGACGTCATCAGTAGGAGTAGTAGCGAAAGTGGGCATTTTGGGGCAGTGAAGGAAGGTATTTGGTGTAGAGATGGACCATCCATATCTGTCACACATTATACCACATCTTTGTTGTGTTATACCACATCTGTCCTGCATTATACCATATATGTCCTGTATTATACCATACCTGTCCTATGTTATACAATATCTGTCCTGTATTATACCAAATCTGTCCTGTATTGTACCATATTTGTTCTCTATTATACCATATCTGTCCTGTATTATACCAAATCTGCCCTGTATTATACAGTATCTGTCCTGTATTATACCAAATCTGTGTTGTATTATACCAAATCTGTGCTGTATTATACAATATCAGTCCTGTGTTATACCATATCTGTGCTGTATTATACAATATCTGTCCTGTATTATACAATATCTGTCTAGTATTCTGCATATATGTTCTGTATTATACCAAATCTGTCCTGTATTATACAGTATCTGTCCTGTATTGTACCATATATGTCCTGTATTATACCATATCTGCTCTGTATTATACAATATTTCTCCTCTATTATATCATATCTGTGCTGCATTATACCATATCTGTCCTGTATTGTACCATATATGTCCTGTATTATACCAAATCTGTGCTGTATTATACAATATTTGCCCTATATTATACCATATCTGTGCTGTATTATACCACATCTGTCCTGAATTATACCATATCTGTGCTGTATTATGCAACATCTGTCCTGTGTTATACAATATCTGTCCTGTATTATACCAAATCTGTCCTGTTTTGTACCATATTTGTCCTGTATTATACAATATATGTTCTGTATTATACCAGATCTGTGCTGTATTATACAGCATCTGTCCTGTATTATACCAAATCTGTGCTGTATTATACAATATATGTTCTGTATTATACCAAATCTGTCCTGTATTATACGGTATATGTCCTGTATTATACCAAATCTGTGCTGTATTATACCATATCTGTCCTGTTTTGTACCATATATGTCCTGTATTATACAATATATGTTCTGTATTGTACAATCGGATAGCCGTTGTCGTGAATAACAACAAGTTCAGCAATGTTCGTACAGTTTATTATCCTCAATGTTACATCATACCCAGGCTGGGGGAGCCGCCCTGGGCATGTTTGGTATGTTCACAGCAAAACAAATTGAAATATCAAACACCATGTTTTATTATTTAACGCACCGTCACATTAGGTACAAGTGTTTACTGATCTCAAGTCAACGATCAGCATGTACACATATAGAGTATGTACGGCATGTTATGTTATTCATCAGTGCATGGGTGAAGCATTCAGCCGATGGGGTGGTCGGTCAGCTTGGTAACGAAAAACGTGGCATTGGTCACCCTCTCTACGACCCATTGTGTGTTGGGGTGTTGTTGTTGGGCCCATTCCAAGGGATCCACGGTGTCCAGTTTCTCCAGCATCGCCTCTAGCGACGCCCGGTTAATGATGGTAAACGGTTGGTCAAATACCCAGATGTTACTGCTCGGGTAAAAATATCGGGCTTGGTCTGTGTCCTTATGCTGCAGCACATAACCAAACGCCCGATTCAACTTGAAGGCCGTAGTTTGGTCGTTGAAGATGGCTTCCACGTAGCTGCGTAGACGGGCGAGGTCGGTCAGTCGGAAATTGTAGATATCTTGAATAGGGCGATGACGGTAGAAACAGTGCCGGATCATGGGCCAATGGCGCCGATAGATGTCACTCACTGGGTGGTCTTCGTGTAACAGATCGCTAGGAACATTTATGGGTTCATCCACGAAGTGTACTTTGCCATTCACGTCGTACAAGATCTGGCCCAAGGTCTTGTCGTCGGAATTTGACTGTTGAATTAGGGCGACATCATCATCGGCCCTCGTGCGATGGGTGGGAGTTCCCCCCTGTTTCGATATTGATACCCACGGGCTCTTCTACCTGCAAACGTGGCTGCGGAACAGGGTGTCGTGTGCGTTGGTGTCGCAGCAACTGACTGGTCAGTTTGAAAAGCCAACCACATTCTTCGCATGGACGCTTGGGTACTTCATGGCGTGCACGTGTGTGGCGCTGTAAATGATCCGGTCGCTGAAACGACAGTGTACATATCGTACAGCTATACCGGGCGGTTCCTTCGTGCTTGGTAGCCTCATGGCGGCGCAAGTCGTGCAGCCGAGTGAATGATTTCGAGCACGTAGCACAAGTGAACATCTTGGTGGTTGACAGAGTGTCTGATGAAACGGGCAGGCCGCTTCCCTTTTATAGCACGCTAGCTGGTATCATGTTCGGGCACCTCCGTGTCTCTTCGGTGATCTCCGTGACATCTTTGGTGACCTCCGTGTCTCTTCGGGCACCTCCGTGACATCTTCGGTGACCTCCGTGACATCTTCGGGCACCTCCGTGTCTCTTCGGCCACCTCCGTGTCTTCTCGGGAAGTGACCGAAGAGACTCGGAAGTGAACGACATTGTGGGAAAAACCCCACAGACAGGTCAGTACATGTGCTATCATGTTCACACTCCGTCACCGAAAAGACACGGACTGAAGATGGCGGACCTCGCCCGGTGGTGGTGGTGGTGGTAGTAGGAGCTCCCGTGTGGCAGAGCTCTTGGATCGGAGCTCTTGGAGCTCAAAGCGTGTGGAGCTCAGAGCTCGGAAGCGACATTTGCATATGACCTCTGTGAGGCGACTTCCGCTTCCGTTCACGTGACCGGAACTGACCTTTGACCCCGGCGCGCAATTTTTTGACCGGTATTGTTGGCGCGCGCAGGGGTCAAAGGTCAGTTCCGGTCACGTGAACGGAAGCGGAAGTGACCTCACAGAGGTCACATGCAAATGTCACTTCCGAGCTCTGAGCTCCACACGCTTTGAGCTCCAAGAGCTCCGTTCCAAGAGCTCTGCCACACGGGAGCTCCCACCACCACCACCACCACCGGGCGAGGTCCGCCATCTTCAGTCCGTGTCTTTTCGGTGACGGAGTGTGAACATGATAGCACATGTACTGACCTGTCTGTGGGGTTTTCCCCACAATGTCGTTCACTTCCGAGTCTCTTCAGTCACTTCCCGAAAAGACACGGAGGTGGCCGAAGAGACACGGAGGTGCCCGAAGATGTCACGGAGGTCACCGAAGATGTCACGGAGGTACCCGAAGAGACATGGAGGTCACCGAAGATGTCACGGAGATCACCGAAGAGACACGGAGGTGCCCGAACATGATACCAGCTAGCGTGCTATAAAAGGGAAGCGGCCTGGCCGTTTCATCAGACACTCTGTCAACCACCAAGATGTTCACTTGTACTACGTGCTCGAAATCATTCACTCGTCTGCACGACTTGCGCCGCCATGAAGCTACCAAGCACGAAGGAACCGCCCGGTATAGATGTACGATATGTACACTGTCGTTTCAGCGTCCGGATCATTTACAGCGCCACACACGTGCACGCCATGAAGTACCCAAGCGTCCATGCGAAGAATGTGGTCGGCTTTTCAAACTGACCAGTCAGTTGCTGCGACACCAACGCACACGACACCCTGTTCCGCAGCCACGTTTGCAGATAGAAGAGCCTGTAGGCATCAATATCGAAACAGGGGGAACTCCCACCCATCGCACGAGGGCCGATGATGATGATGTCGCCCTAATTCAACAGTCAAATTCCGACGACAAGACCTTGGGCCAGATTTTGTACGACGTGGAGGGCAAAGTACACTTCATGGACGAACCCATAAATGTTCCCAGCGATCTGTTACACGAAGACCATCCAGTGAGTAACATCTATCGGCGCCATTGGCCCATGATCCGGCACTGTTTCTGCCGTCATCGCCCTATTCAAGATATCTACAATTTCCGATTGACCGACGTCGCCCGTCTACGCAGCTACGTGGAAGCCATCTTCAACGATCAAACTACGGCCTTCAAGTTGAATCTGGCGTTTGGTTATGTGCTGCAGCATAAGGACACAGACCAAGCCCGATATTTTTACCCGAGCAGTAACATCCGGGTATTTGACCAACCGCTTACCATCATTAACCGAGTGTCGCTAGAGACGATGCTGGAGAAACTGGACACCGTGGATCCCTTGGAATGGGCCCAACAACAACGCCCCAACACCAAGTGGACAGTGGAGAAGGTGACCAATGCCACGTTTTTCGTTACCAAGCTGACCGACCACCCCCATCGGCTGAATGCGTCACTCATGCACTGATGAATACCATAACATGCCGTACATACTCTATATGTCTACATGTTGATCGTTGAGGTTACGGAGGTGACCGAAGAGACACGGAGGTGACCGAAGATGTCACGGAGGTCACCGAAGAGACACGGAGATCCATCCGGGTTTACACGGGAATAGCCAGGTAGTTACGGAGGTGACCGAAGAGACACGGAAGTGACCGAAGATGTCACGGAGGTCACCGAAGGTGTCACGGCTCGGCCCTCGACTTGGGGATAGTTGAACTGAGTGTGCTAAAAATAGATCACCAGCTAGCGTGCTATAAAAGGGAAGCGGCCTGGACGTTTCATCAGACACTCTGTAAACCACCAAGATGTTCACTTGCACAACTTGCCAGAAGCTGTTTACTCGTCTAGATAATTTACGACGCCACGAGGCCTCCACCCACAACGATGCTCGGTATGCTTGTACAACCTGCGCACGGTCATTCAATCAGGAGGATCATTTACTGCGCCACGAACGCTCATTCCACGAGGGCGCGACGGAACAATGTAACGGTTGTGGTCAACTCTTCAAACGACCCAGTCAGTTAAGACAGCACCAACGTTTGATTCATAGTCCATCACCACGGTATGAGCGACAACTTTCCACTAAAGAGGCACCCATGAGGGTCAGACCTAGTGAAGATGAGCCCGGGGAGACGAATGCCACTGGTGATGCGATCACGGAGAGCCCGCCTATACCCACAGTTCAGAAGAGCCTAGATATCCAGCCGGTCCCTAGCATTACTGTTCCCAGTCATACGCCTAACAACAACGAACATTTTCTGGAAGATGCGATGGATGTTCCCAGCGATCTCTTACAGGACGCCCATCCAGTGAGTGACATCTATCGTCGCCATTGGTCCATGATACGGCACTGTTTCCACCGTCATCGCCCTATTCAAGATATCTACAATTTCCGACTGACTGACCTCACCCATCTGCAATGACCAAGCTACGTCCTTCAAATTAAATCTGGCGTTTGGTTATGTACTGCAGCATAAGGAGACAGATCAAGTCCGATACTTTTACCCGAGCAGTAACATCCGGGTCTTTGACCAACCGTTTTCCATCATTAACCGGGCGTCGCTAGAGACGATGCTGGAGAAACTGGACACCGTGGATCCCTTGGAATGGGCCCAACAACAACGCCCCAACACCAAGTGGACAGTGGAGAGTGACCAATGTTACGTTCTTCGTGACCAAACTACGGAATATTCCCATCGGGTGAATGTATTCACCCATGCACTGATAGATACTCAGAATGCACAAACAACTATCTGAGGATATGTTGCCTCAACGGTATCCTGGGCTGCCCGACGATGATTAGAATAAACGGTTCAAGGCGAACATGGCCGAAGATGGAACTTTCTGAAATGTAGACTTCTGATTGGACAAGAATACATCTAACGGACAGGAACGAATATGACAGATGCAAATGGTGGCCTCTGATTGGACAATAGTCTTCTTGAATTGTAAGTATACCCAACGCGGCTCCCCCAGCGTGGGTATGATGTAACATTGGGGAGAATAAACTATATGAAAAAACTTCTTGTTGTTGTTGTTCTCTCATGTCTCATCCTTGTTGTTGTTGTACTGTCTCCGGTCTGTTAAGGCGTAACGACGGACGTCACTGCATTTCGAAGAATGAGTGACAATTCCATGGAATATCTAGAAAATCAGAGCTTCTGAGCTATTTCACTAGGGCGTTGAAGCATTGAGCATTGACACCTCACACGACGCATTCAGACCAAGGATGGTCCATCTCTACACCAAATACCTTCCTTCACTGCCCCAAAATACCCGCTTTCGCTACTACTCGTGCTGATGACGTCACCGATGACGTCACAGATGCTGCGGACATGCCTCAAATCGGGGTGTACACCCCGAGAGCTACAACATGACACCTCCCACGACGCATTCGGACCAAGGATGGTCCCGCTCTACCCCAATATCTGTGACGTCATTTCCGGGAAGTGACTTTTCCCGGAAGTGACTTTTTAACCCTGCGTGCTATTTTAACCGATATTGTGCGCACGGAGTATGTCAACGGACCAGTATCTGCCCTTTTTTACTACTGGGCGCTTATACTTAACTGGGTTATGCCCGATTGACAGTTTGATTAAAATTACGTACAAAAATAAATGTGTTTTGACAATTTTCTGTCTTTGGTTCATGAATAGAATCTCCGTGAAATAAAAGTCAACATGCTTACTGTTATATGGTGTTATGATGCCATTTGTATTGTTCGATGTGTTTTTTTTTTTAAACATCAGCATTGGGTTCAGCTTTTTGGTTACATATCAACGTGATCGCTTCGGTAATGCTGCCAGGCATGTACAATCGATAGAAATATAGGCTGATTTCACCAAATCAAGTCGTGCCAGTCAAAATACTGTTCAAAGTTGGTTTTATGTGTGCATTAGTTTAGCATTGAAGAAAATGGTGTGCAAATAAAGCCACTGAGCCACCCGGAATACCCCAGCATTCGTGTTGTACGGCCCGCGGGATGAGGGTATCCGACGAGAAGAACGATTTCGGATATGGTTTGGCAGTCGACGGAGTTGAATTCGTGGATGATATTGCGGTAATAAATGTACATTTTGCTTCAAAATATTGTAAAGAAAGGACGACCTGTAGATCAATATAAGCGGTCGTAATTCAGAAAGTTGGCCTACTTGTCCATAGACGCTGATAAAACCATGTCCAGTTTTCGCGATTGGACACATACTTTAGCATAATAACATTCTGAATTTCACAGTTCGTTTTTGGCATTTTTCCCTTGGGATTATAAGATCTCTCGGGACTAAACACTTGTCGATTATATACGATTTAAAGCAGGTTAATGTGGGTTGCAGGAATAGGGTTGCACATGCGCAACCGGAAGTGGAAACCTGTACGGATAACCAGTGGAGCTAGGGCTATGGAAATTTCACCAAATGAGTCGCCTGGACCCAGACTTCTGCTCTAGAGCAGTGTGGTGTGAGGGTATAGGGCTGCGCATGGGCAACCGGAGTGGAATCCTGTATGGAGAGCCATTGGGCTAGAGACATGAGGATTTCATTAAATGAGTCGCCTGGACAAGGACTTCTGCTCTAGGGTAGTGTGGTTTGAGGGTATAGGGCTGCGCATGCGCAACCGGAAGTGGAGTCCTGTACGGAGAACCAATGGGGATAGAGACATGTGAATTTCACTAAATGAGTCGACTAGACAGGCTTCCGCCCTACGGTAGTTTGGTGTGAGAATGTAGGGCTGCACAGCCTGAAGTGGAATCCTGTACGGAGAACCAGTGGGGCTAGAGACATTGAGATTTGGGCAAATGAGTCGCCTAGACCCAGGCTTCCGCCCTGGAGTAATGTGGAGTGAGGGCATAGGGTTGCGCATGCACAGGGGCATTCCCGTGATGTCATCATTTCGAGAGCCGACAAGACTCATCGATATCTACAATAAAGCATTACCGGGAATTTCGTGAAATTACTGGAAATTAATTAAAATAGCCCAATGGGCTCCAAATGCCCCTCGGCTATCAGTTTTTGTCTACACTCAGCAATCATGCATGGCAAAATATGTATTTTTAGAACTTTTATAACATCATATAGGTTAACAAAAATGTGATATAGTAGGGTTGAATGTAGTTCTCTCATTTTAGAAATTTACATAGGAAGTTGATCCATGTCAGCTTTTGCCAAGGCCTTAATTGATGGGGGAAAATAGTGTTTAAGTTCTGGTGCAGCAAGACCGAATTCTTAGCTCTAAATATACTCTTCTATATAGCTCGTAATCAAATCAAATAATTTGATCTTGGAAATATAGATCAAGGTCAGTCATCTTCAACAATTTTCTGGTCTATTCTAACTTAATTGCATATGGAACATAAATTCGGAGATCTTAGTCTTCACATATAGAATTTGACCTTAAAAGGTATATGACCTTGAAAAAAATAGGTCAAGGTCAGTCATCTACAGCACACCTCTGGACCATCACCAGATGTATACATAGTATTAATTTGGAAAGCCTAGCTATATTTCTTCATGTTATATCATAATAAACAGTATTTGACCTTGAAAAAATAGGTCAGTCAACTGGGATAGGCTTCTAGCCAATCACCAGATGCATATGTAAAATAAATTTGAAGACTAGCTTTATCCTTCAAAAAATATAGCAAATATTATAATTTGATATTGATAAAATAGGTCGAGGTCGGTCATTTTCAATAGGCTTCTGACCCTTCACCAGATTTATATGTGGTATGAAATTACAATGCCTGGCTATAATCCTTGAGATATCGTGTCCACAAGAAAGATGGACGCTGACCACGACAATACCCTTCGGGCAAAATTTGCCAAAGTAGTACAAATGGATCTTTTATTTTGAGTCATCCATTCTTCAAATGAGCTGTATGGGTGTCATACTGAAGCTGTCGTGGGGTGGAGTCCTACTGGATTGGTTCTTATTGGAAGCGTCATTAATATGCGCATGTGCAGTCAAAAAATGCATTTGAAGTTAGTAGGAGTTTTGGGGGTCTATAGGTGGACGATATTGGGTCCCAATGTATGATGCAAAATTGTACTTAATGAGTTCGCTTTCGAGAAGAATGATTGGCCCTAACAAGGGACGTTGAGTGATTTTAGAGTGTTTTCTCATTGTTTAGGGAGAATCCATTATAGGCATGGACCGACGAACTGCTCGGTTGATATCGAGTAGTACCGGTACTCAGGAGGGTGGTGATCTGGTCTCTCCCCTGCAGTCCAGGTACATGGTCCTCACTCTTTCCGGGTTATACACGCCCATCAACCGTGTTGCTCCACCTCGGCTTTCTATCAACACTCACCTCTGGTGATTGCATCGTTGATCGGATATTCTCCTCTTCTTCCTGGTGTTTTCACCTCGAACTCTATGGTTTTTTACTCCTCAGCCCTACGGGCTCAGGAGTATTGTTGTGGCCGTGGGGATGTGTCTGTCCGTCTGTCCGAGCCGTATCTCGATAACTACTTCTAGGAAGTTCATGAAACTTACAGGTTATGATCCTTTTATTTTTTACTTGTGCCTTTGAGACTTTCAGGTCTAACCGGTCGTTAATTATTTTTTTACAATTTTTTTTTATTTTTCTACCATTTTCCAGTCTCCTAAAAACGGATCTACAAGTATGCATACATTAGCCCTACTTTTATACTGATTTACATACTCTTACTAGCTTGTAGCCAATCAAGAGCTCCATAATAAAGTTGTATTTCAGCCATTGGTTCAGTGTAGTGAATGACTGGTCATTGGTTTGGTCTAGAAGTCTATATTCTTCTGCATATTCAGTAGTACTGTATTGCCAGACTAATTGTCGTATCCCTACGCTGTTGAGAAAAAATAGTCCGATATTAAAACTGTGAAAATCGACTTGTTATTTCGTCTAAAAGTTCTCAGAATGGATTTGAACGATAATAAACGCCTGTTTTATCGGGAAAGGGCAACTTGTACTTTGTCTTGTAACAGAATTGTAGGAACCTGTGAGATTCTGTCAAAAATGAAAGTAGTCAAAAACGAAAGTAGTGCCCATGTGTTTGTTCTTCCTGCCAACACATCCGATGATGGAGTTGAGTTTTCAGTTGTAAAATGAACTGTGGTCGTCGGCCAGTACAAGCGGTATCTCGCATAACAAGTCCTCTAAAATATACTTCATGGAAGATAGCGAAAGGTATGGCCAACCCAATAAATCAACACAAAACATCATCGTCGTCGTTGTTGTTGTTGTTGTTGTTGTTGTTGCACTGACGCTAATGCATTACCAACGGAGATTCGTCAGGGGAGTTTCTATCTCACGTTATGATGGGATGTGATTTTCGGCTATCGGAGCCAGTTTTTCTTAGAGAAGTGAAATTCTCCACAGTATCTATATGTAGTTTGTGCATTTTTATTCTGAAATTTGAAGGAAATCTGTTCAGGATCAAAGAAAATCTCCAATACCTCACGTGGGTTTTTTTTTTCAAAGCACAATGACGTTGGGCTTGCAATGTTGTAACATTGTGACTAGGCACTATGAAAATAACATGTGAGGTATTGGAGGTTTGTTTTGATTCTGAATAGATTTCCTTCGAATTTCAGAATAAAAATGCACAAATTACATAGAGATACTGTGGGGAATTTCACTTCTCTGAGATGAACTGGCTCCGATATTTAGCCGGAAATCCCATCCCATCGTGATACAGCTCAGTAACTCTAGCCGATTGTAGTTATGGGCCATGTGTAACATTTAAAAAAATTATACTTTTTTCTTAAAAATATATAAAACAGGGGTTGAATTGTGAATAATATTGTGAATATTTTTTAATAATAATTGTTTATTTCACGTTAACATCAACTGCTTGACAGGATATGGAGCAACAGATAAACAGAGGACAAATGGACAAAAGACCCGTCTGACACTTAGTTTCAGGCCAGGGCAATAAGATCACAACTGTACATGTTTTTTCCCCCCCTGTAGATATGTGGATACCTTGTCACTTCTTATACCCCTGTACATAGTTGAGGGTATATACTGGATTTCGACTGTCTGTCCGTCCGTGTGTCAGTGTATCCATCCATTCATCTGTCTCGAGTTGTGGCTTGGGTTTGCTTTTCGCATGCCATAACTCACTGCTACATGTGCTATTTATCCAAACTTCTACACCCATAAAAACATCTTGGTCTAGATTGTTAAGGGGCTGAGGAGTTGTAGCACCGCTGGTGCCTCATGTTAACTACAACTTTTGCTCTTGTAATGTAGATGTAACTGACTAGGGTCCTTTCTCGTCAAAAGTTTGTGCTGGAATGTGAGCTCTTGACCTAGACCAAAGCATTATTTGGTCTGTGGGATGATTTCTTTAGCTCTCTGTTTCAGTGCAGCGCTCTTACATTGGTTTATTTTCTGGTGTATTGATCATGTTGATTGGCCACATTTGACCCCATCCTAGGCCACTGGTTGGCTACTAGACGGCTGATTGACTGGCCTATAGCAGCTTGGTTAAGATTAAAACCCACATATATGTTCGAGCTTGGGCCAGGTGTTTATGCTTGGGCCAGGTGTCTATGTGAGCTATTTCCATACAATGCAATGCAATCATGTTGTGCAGACTGTGCTGGTTCCACTGCTACATCACGTATCGCAGCGCCTCCAGGGGGAGGTAATCATGTACGGATCAAAATTTCGTAAATAATACAGCGTTACATTTTTTAGTTTTTAACTTTATTAGGCTTAAGCAAATGTTTTAAAACTGAAATGAAATTAATATACACATTATTTATCCAATCTTACTGCAAATATCAAGTGATTTAGACAAACCTTTGCATTTCACCTTTAACAGAACAACAAGAAGAATAGTTTGCATCGTACGGCCTTCTGGTTTTCAGTTCTCACGTGGTTTCCCCACATTGTTGTTGTTTTCTTAATGTTGTTCGTGAATAAAAACAGATAAGATCTCATCCCAAACCCTGTACCTTGCGTTTTCTGTACAAACTAGAACTCGTGGACTTCGAAAGGCTGCCGTTACCTGTGTGATTTTATGGTTTTGATGAGAGTTTTTCCTATTTCCCAAAATTGGATCATGACGTGTATAGGTTGTGTTATGTGTAATGCTTTAGTTACCTTTGACAGTCATAACAGGATGAAATGTACGAAGTACAATAATTTGATGATTTATTCCATCAATTATTTTGGTGCTTCAGGGTAAATTTTAATGAAAACCAAAGCGTCTGAAGTCCCCCGACGTTGAAACTAATTATTTGGCTTGGAACCTTAACATTCAGTACCCAGCATAAAAAACCATTCTCGAGTGATATCCTGTGGCAAGTTATCCACATACAAAATTTTCAACGAATCCGTTTGGGTTTTTGAAAGTACTTACCGTCCAGAAGTAACTATTTTTTTTACTCGTCTTCCTGGTACTTCAGCTTGTCACCCCTACTGAAACTTTTTTTTCACCATACTGTCATGTATTCCAACTAGTTTCTCCAATTTTTTCAGGCATTGTAGAATTTGAACGCACATGGGTTTTTTTCTCCATCGGGAGACATTGAGGACACTGACAGATTTATCTCCTTCCTCTAGCTCTGCATTGTCCTCACTCCACGATGTTGACCATCATCCTAACGCATGGCATGATCACACATAGAAACTTCTGCTCATAGCCATGCAGTAATACATGATATCTGAGTATATTAGGGCATTTCCCAATTGGTCACCTCCGATTTATCCCATGAGATCCGAAATCGGCGCAATCACATTCATAAAACGAGGACACACCTCCAGAAAGCCATCGACTGAAATGATCCCTTGGTGGGCCTCGAAATGCCCCTACCACAAAATAATATGAAGCTGCGCATCTGAAAACCCCTCGGCTCTGGGCGCCAGCCATTCATATAAATGTATTGAATTTGAAGCAAGACTTCAGGAACACCAAGCAGTCAAGTGACAAATATACCGATTATGAAAAAAAAAAAATGACCTCGAACGTTTCCGTCCAATCAGAAAATCCGGTATTCATTACATAAGTCCTTTTCAGAGATAGAGATCATTAATGATTTTGCATAAATTAAAGATGGCCGCCCATCCGTCCCACCACTCAGAGAAACTGATGTGGTTATTCATTGCAAGTCTTTTGATACATGGATTCTGTATACCAAGTTTCATATCGAACACTGAAATGGTATCAAAGATATACATCATTAAAGATTTTGCATAAATTAAATATGGCCACCAAGGTTTCCGCCCAATCAGAAAAACCAGAACTGTCTATTGATACATCGATGATGTATACCAAAGTTGAATGGTATCAGAGATATAGATCATTAATGATTTCGCATAAATTAAAGATGGCCGCCCATCCTTCCCGCCACTCAGAGGAACTGATGTGGTTATTCATTGCAAGTCTATTGATACATTGATGCTGGATAACAAGTTTCATATAGAACACTGAAATGGTATCAAAGATATACATCATTAAAGATTTTGCATAAATTAAAGATGGCCACCAAGGTTTCCGCCCAATCAGAAATGCCAGAACTGTCATTTATCGTAAGTCTATTGATGCATCGATGATATATACCAAATTTCACATCGAGCACTCAAACAGCATCAGAGATAGAGATCATTAATGATTTCGCATAAATTAAAGATGGCCGCCCATCCTTCCCGCCACTCAGAGGAACTGATATGGCTATACATTGCATATCTCTTGATACATCGATGCTGTATACCAAGTTTCGTATAGAACACTTGAATGGTATCAGAGATATATATTATTAAAGATTTTGCATAAATTAAAGATGGCCGCCAAGGTTTTCACTGAAACTGGTTTGGTCATTCCTTTGAAGTTTCTTGATGCAACGATGATCTATACCAAGTTTCACACTGAACAGAGAAATGATACCTAAGATACACAAGATTAATGATTTCGCATAAATTAAATATGGCCGCCAAAGTTTCCAACCAATCAGGTCCAGATTCAATAGGTTTCTGGGTCATGAGCATAAGGATGTGCAGTGCAAGTTTGGGGTGCCTAGGGTAAATCGTTCTAAAGATATCTTGGTAAAAAGAAAGCTATGATGGTTTCGCATAAATTAAAGATGGCCGCCAAAGTTTCCAACCAATCAGGTCCAGATTCAATAGGGTTCTGTGTCACGAGCATACGGATGTGCACTGCAAGTTTGGTGTGCCTAGCGTAAGTCGTTCTAAAGATATCTTGGTAACGAGAAAGGTGTGACGGGCAGATGGACGGACGGACGTACATGACGACGACAATACCATTTTCCTGTGAACTGTCACAGATGTTGTTAATTTAAAATAGGTAAGGTCGTTAGTAATATAATTTTTCTTAAGAAAAACAAAGAAGCATGCTCCATTAGAGTGGGAACTAAAATAGCTGATTCGCACAACTTCATTTTGGTCTCGCATAGAATCCCCCAGTCTTGCGCATCTGCACCCAAAATGAGACTGATATGTCGGATGTCTGAGATGCCCAGGTCAAACTATTTAAATACAGATAATTTCAATGGCTCGTTTAAATGCGGTAGGCATGTGACTTGATGCTTCAGGAACAACTTTCGAACAGGATTATGTCCCTCCAGAAATATGTCCTTTGCGGCTGAGAGGTGGCACCGTGTGAAATACTTGCCGAATCATAGCGATAAGCTAAGGGTAGTGTTAAGTGAAACGTGAAATGCCCTTAGCAAGCTAAGATGGATGTTGACTGTGGGCTCATTTCTCTCAACAGACTGTTCCACTATTAGGGGGTTCAGTGTAACATGTCAACAAAATGTTCAATTATGAGATTAAATTTTTTGGAATAATATTTTCTTGAATATCATAACAGCACTTTCTCATCTAGGTAACTCAGATTAAAAACTTGAATTTGAAGAATTGAGTTTTTGAGAAATTTTAAACTGGAGATTTGCCCTAGCCACAACTGTTCCTATCAATAATACCTTCGGATGATAGTCACACATGGCGTTCAGTGATCTCCGTCTGCTATAACCCGTACCGTATAAAAGTACATTTTGATGCTAAGTACCCGTTATTTTCGGGAAGCTAATTCCTTCCTTTCCACGCTTGTCACTTTTATTAAAGTTTCCGGCGCTGGTGATCAGCTGTACAAGAGCCTTTTCACATCGACCCTGACTTTCCCCATGTTACGGTAGACGCCATATTGCGTGTATTTGGGCCACTACGCATGCGCAGTTACATTGCATTGCATCAGACAATTTAATCAAATTTATTCATCAGTCAGTGCATCTACATTCATGCAACGTGGTCACTTTGAGATGGAAGTATGACATCACATGCCATTTTCATTTACATAATAAATTTCACCGAATATGTCATTTGAAGCCATGTTTCATTTTTGAAATATTAGAGTGGCTAATTTTATTGATTAGTCGCATGATACGAAGCAATAAGTTGCTGTGAAAATCGTGGAACAATGAAGCCATAGATGTTGTTGAAAGATCCATACAGTCCACGGTATGTGTGGATGTCCACATTTTCCATAAATTAACAATAACTGTACCTCGATCAAGGTATTTTCCCCAACCTGTTGAACAGCTGATACATCCCTGCAGAGTATGTTAGGCTTACACCACCACCTGTGATTTTCAATGTGACGTCTGATCGTTTGGCTGCCGATAACTTTTTCACAAGAGTCTTTGTTTTGTTCAATGAGTAACATTTTTATTTGACATCAGATTCGTTGACGTATCTATAGCTGATAAACACATTTGCGGCACTGTCAGTTTCTAACTGTGAGATCTGTGGAAATCTCGCCACTGTCGTTGGGTACATCAGTGGGTGTCCAGTTTTCGTCCGTCTTTGAAGATGAGAATGGGAGGACTGCCCTATCGTCGGCTCGCTTGGACCTCATCTTTTGATTGTGCGTAGGTTCAGCGTGCCAATGGAGTGGTATTTATACCGCCGTCAACTTTAAATATCACTTGAATTACATTATTTCTGCCGGTCGAAATGTGCATGTCCAAAATGGCGGAACCGGACCGGAACTTTCAAGCGCAGCTCTCGCAAAAGTCTCACGAGAGCCCATTTAGCAGTATGCGCGAAGACGTCTTTGCGCAAGTTCCGCCTTTTTTCAAACCGGAAGTTTAGAATTTCAGACGAACAATTTGCGAAGAATTTGGGCTTCAAAAACAAACTTCCCTTCATCTGAGACAACCCAAATTGTTACGAATTTCCAGATCAATATCTTCTCCACATTTGGCACTGTGACCATAAGTCCCAACTCTGCTTTGTTTTCTCGCAATCTTGCGGACAAAGCGATTTTAGCCCCCATGAGACCAAGCCAATCCAATAAGGCTGCGCGCGTACGCGGCAGCCTTAAAAATAAAACTTATCACCAGATTTCGTTCATTGATGGCTGTATAATTTATTATCATCATAAAAAGGAAAGGGAAATGCCTTTTTCTTACTTTTATTACCTTTGCATTTCACCTTTAAGTACACCTCCAGAATTAGGCCCTTCGCCTAACGTGTACACTGCCTCGATCAGGGCTCATCAAGAGTTGGACCCTCTCCATTTATATCACTGTCCTATATCTACTCATCCAGAATTGGACCCACCCGCTCAATCTACATGTATATCGCTATCCTAAATCAGGTATCCAGAATTGGACCCTCCCACTTAACCTATATCACTTGCCCTAAATCAGGACTCATCCAGAACTGGACCCTCCCCCTTAACGTACCGTATATCACTATCCTAGATCAGGGCTTATCCCGAATTGGATCCTCCCCCTTAATATATTACTGTCTCAATCAGGGCTCATCCTGAATGTAGAGAGAGAGAGAGAGAGAGAGAGAGAGAGAGAAAACAAAATAAAAAGCCTCTTCATCGCCTCTTTTTCGATGATCTTTGACGAGAAATAAAATACTTTCTAAGGGTGCAGCCCGTTTTGACTCACTCATGGTACTACTGGACTGGTCACGCATGGTACTGCTGCAGAGAACTGGTCTCCCGTATTACTGCTGGACTGGTCACCCGTGGTACTGGTACTGCTGGACTGGTCACCCGTGGTATTGGAGGACTGGTCACCCGTGGTACTGCTGGATGGTCACCCGTGGTACTGCTGGACTGGGAAGACACTGGTCCGTGTGATTCCATATGGTCAAATGACATATTAATCCAAAGGGAATCTCTGGTACTTTCAGAGGATGTACAACCAACATGTAATTTCTGCACACAAACTGTTATCAATGAGATATTTTTGAAGAATTACCCACTTAATTTCCCTTAGTTTTATTATCATGTCCTGTCACCAAAAGCATATATTACATTTGCAGTTGGTAAATTCATTCAATGTCTTTTTATCGAGAGTCATTGTTTTAAACTCCATGAACTACAGCATTCCAGAATTGGTTCACATGTAAACCCCCCCCCCCCCCCCACCCCCAACATACACCCTAGTTCCAAACTCCGAGCTCTACAAGGCAATCATTACATTCACCTTTAGCACTGTCACTATCTGACGGACTGTACCGGAGTTGACTTGAGGTTATCTGTCATCGGGGTAAAGGAATATGGCGATCGTCTAACTGAGCGAATTGATATCAGCCGCCACTCATTGATATATCTTTTCACAGCAGATAGTTCTTCGATGACTTGCAAAATGCCAACCAAGCCCCTTTACTTTCATATATTTAATAACTGTTTGGTGTATTTCAAAATAACTGGACAATACAGCAGTTTTACAATAACAGCCTGGGGGAAGGGGGGCATTATGGAACGACTAAAACTTGAGAGCTGACATTGCGTAACTTGTGGCTTATCATATTGGGGTCATTTTGAGCCTATTTGCATGATCCCCCCCACCCCCACCCCCACCCGAGCAGAGGACCATGGGTAAATTAAAAATGGCGTCCATATGGGGTACCAGAAAAATGATGTTTTCTTCATTTGTCTTCAAAATTTCTGTTTTATGCGAGGAAAAGTGGGCAAACATTAAACATTTATAAATAATGTTGGTGTTTGTTATCAAATCAAACCTGTTATCACTTAAATGCCAATATCCTCCATTTGGAGATCTCCTGCAAACAAAATTATCTCCCCTGATCGCTGCGTCGATCGTCCGCCAGGTGGCGTGCTCTCCGCGCATGTCCATCACTCTTTTTCCCATGTTGAGCAAGACCTGTTTTGAGTCAAGGCCGAGCAAAGAGGGGAGGATGGGTTGGGCAAATCAACGTTGATAACAGGTTTGATTTGATAACAAACACCAACATTATTTATAAATGTTTAATGTTTGTGTCTCAAATCTTCACCTGTTATCACTTAAATGCCAGACTCCCAACAGAGGAGGTTGGGTAGACGGCCTTGTGACTTGCTTTTGGATTAAGCGGAGCACGCCCTGTTCTGATTTTGTAAATCTAATATGCTCAATAATATCCTGATAATTCCCGTGTCGTATAGAAGCGTAGGGAGCTCAAGGTATAAATACAAGTAATGCGGCGAGAGGTGGACTCTGTTCCTACCGTTTGCTCGCATACTTGGCTAGATAATCAGATGCCATCGTGATGCCTTGAAGTCCCTTCGTCTCCGGCATGGTATGTCTTCTATATTTACCGAATTGTCGGGATCTTGCTTGCTTGAGCGGCGCCCCCCCCCCTCTTTTCTTGATGGAATTAGTGGACTACACGCTGGGCTACTGCTAACGGGCCCAACGTAGTCACCCTGTCTGTTTGTACAGACATGTCCCTAAGATAATAGTCAGTGAAGGTAGAGTTTACAGTCCATGCACAGGATTGAACGATCTCGTCCAGTGACAAGTTTTTCCAGAGTGGCCAGGACGTAGCAATAGCTCTAATCTCATGAGATGATGCCTTCAACAATAGGGGAGGAGCATCGATGGCGAGTTGGTATGTCCAGTGTATCGTCTTCCTTAACCAAGATGCAACTGTATTTTTCGTAATGTCCGCAGATGCTCCCGGATGTAATGATAGAAATAGGAGACGTCTAGATCCTCTAGTAGAGTCTGTTCTCTGTAAATAGCATCGTAGGGCTCTAACTGGACATAATACTCTGTCGTTCTCCAGTGGGCCTACGAAGTCTGTAAGTGCTGGGATCTGATATAGTCTTTGAGCACATGGTCCCTGACGTGTTGATTCATTCTTGGCGATGAATTCCAGGATCGGACGGAAGGATATAGTTTTCCAACCAGCGGTCCATGCCAGGGAGCTGCGTTCTAATGCGTGAAGCTCGGAGACTCTAGTGGCCAGAGCGAATGCTGTTAAGAAGACTGTCTTGTAAGACAGTGCCTTGATCGTAGCCGACTGTAACGGTTCAAATGGTGGGCGTAGAAACGCACTCAGTACAACTCCAAGGTCCCATTTCGGTAGCAGTTGTCTTGTCCGGCGGGACTGTAAGGCGAAGGACTGGAGAAGAGCCGCAACGTTGATATCATGTCCAATATCAATTCCTGAAGTTAGTCTTATGACTCGGGATAATGCAGAACGGTATCCTTCTATGGTGCTTAACTTGAATTCCTTGTCCCGATGCAGGTGCAATAGGAAATCAGCTATCACTGGAACAGAGGCAGTGTAGGGATCGATGTCTCTGGTCCCACACCAGGTATGGAAGTAAGCCCACTTGGCCTGGTAAAGTCTAGAGGTGGATGGTCTGTTTGCTGTCGCCATCGCCTCTGTAACTGGCTTTGAAAATCCCTGGTCTGCAAGGGAATCCCTGATAATCTGCAGGCGTGAAGGTTGAGCCACTGTGGATCGTGGTGTAGGATACCTTGCCGTTGGTCTAGTAGTCGGCGCCACGGAGGTAGCTGACGAGGGAAGTCGGTCAGTAGCTGGACTAGTGATGGGAACCATGGGCGATTCGGCCACCATGGTACTACGAGGAGGATAACAAAAGAGACCATGTCTCCTGGAACAGCAGTCGGGACCTCGTTCCCCCCAGCTTGTTGATGTAGCTTACTACTGTCGTGTTGTCTGATGCGATCATCAGAGAGCTGTCGAACAGTTGAGGGCTCCAGTGCTGGACTGCCATGTTCACTGCTGCCATCTCCAGAACATTGATGTGTAGTGTCTTTTGTTGTGGAGACCACCTGCCGGCTATCTTTAACTCTCCCAGATGGGCTCCCCAGCCCGTGAGTGATGCGTCGGAGAATAGATTCTTGTTCGATGGTGACCAGCGGAGTGGAATCCCGAACATGACGTTCTCCCTGGACTGCCACCATTTCAGAAACTGATGGAGGTGCTGAGGAACTGATACTCGGGGGTTGATGGCCGAAGCTCGTAGATACGGCTGCAGGTGGAACTGTAACGGTCGCAGCTGAAGTCGTCCGTACTGTGTCAGATCCTGAGTTGATGTCAGCAATCCCAGTAGACTTTGCCAAAGACGTAAGGGTTGTGATTGGAAAGATAAAAATCTTTGGATGATAGACTGTATCTTTGTCCAACGTTCTTCCGGGGGCAGGATGATCCGCCTCTGTGTGTCGAATACTGCTCCGATGTATTGTCGTCTCTGAGCAGGCTCTAGTTCCGACTTTGTTGGATGTGGGATGAATCCGAGATACCTCAGGAGTTGAATGATGAATTGTATCTGGGACTTGAGTGCTGACTTCCTTGACCCCCACACAAGGATGTCGTCGATGTATGCCTCTATGTTGATACCCCTTAGGTGAAGGAAGGTCATGATTGGTGACGTGATTCTTGTGAAGCACCAAGGGGCGATGGAGATGCCGAACGGCAGGACCTGCCACTCGAACCGTCTCCCGGCAATGATGAATCGAAGATATCGACGATGATGTTGATGAATGGGAACATGAAGGTATGCATCCTGGAGGTCGATGGAGGCTAGCCAATCGTCCGGTTTTAGGCGGGACCGTAATGCTGGAACTGATGTCATTTTGAAGTGTGGAGGTGGCGCTAGAGTGTCGTTGAGTCGACGTAGGTCTATAATCATGCGAAGCTGATCTGTGTCCTTCTTGGGAACGAGGAAGACAGGACTGTAGAATCCTGGACTTGCTTCTTCCACGGGTAATTCCCTGACAGCGCCCTTGTCCAATAACACTTGTACTGACTCCAGTAATGTCCGTACATGTTCTGGCCGAACTGGAAGACGTGATGGTTTGGGTCTGGTGATGAGCCTGGGGTACTCTAGAAAGGTGAGGAAAACTCCATCTCTGAGAGATCTGGCGACCCACTTGTCGTCTGTGATAAGCTTCCAGTTCCGCCAGAAGATCCGTAGACGTCCGCCCACGACCGGATGATTGAATACCTGGAATTCTGGAAGGATGAAAGGATGATGATGATGGGTTAAAAGCTGAGGCTGGGGACCGTCAATTCCGACGGTCGGGCTTTCCTTTGCCCCGGTCGGAAAACTTTCCTCCTCTGCCATGAAACTGTCCTTTCCCGTAGGGACGAAAATTCTGCTGGCTGTCCTGCTTGGGTCGACTGCCCGAGTCTAGATGTGACGGCTGTGCAGAACGTCCTCCTCTAGTCGACTTGCCCTGACCTTTACCCTTGCCCTTGCCTTTACCTTTGCTGTAAGCTAGGGCTCCGATAATGCGGGAAGTCTTCTCGTCATTGACGGCAGGCATAACTGTGGAAATGGCTTGGTTAAAGAGATACTCGGATGACAGAGGTTGCTGTGCCAATTCGTTCTTTACCGATTCCAAAACCTCAGACTTGGGATGTTTCAGGTATGCAGCTCGTCGAGCCTGCACCATCGTAGCATAGGTAAAAGCCCCAGTTTCCATGAGATCCACATTAGACTTGTTCATGGAGTCGATAAAGGCGCTGAGAAACTCCATCTTGGGTTGTGAGAAGGTCAGGGATCCATCTTTATGCTTTTTGTCTGGATCCTGAATCAACCTGGAAATAGCCGTCAGAAACCAATCGGAGTATGATGTAATTCTGTGTTGTGTCAGCATCATGTCCTCCACAGCACAGGCCTGCTTCTGTTGAAGTACCACCGCTGGTGTCTTTGTGAAGTTCAACAGTCTGTCAAGATCCGGGTCCGACTTCGGGGCCTTGAACGGTAGATTGTCTCCGTGAAGGGTGTAAGTCTTGAAAGGACCGGGCTTCTGGAGAGATTTCGGAGTCTTTAACTGTCGATCCAGTGCCTCATATAGGGTAGCTGATGCCGGAGATGGTGCGCAGGTTGGCGCAGCTTCCTCCTCAGAAGGCTTGTTCAGTCCATAGAGAGATGCCGCTGTAAGTTTTCTCCGTTTCCGGACGGGGTCAGCTGGCTGCTTGTCATCGCCGACCGCCGGTCTGGGCATCTCTGGAACCAGCGTGTGTACCGCTGCTATCCTGGCTTTAAAAGGTAGCATGTCTTTATTCTTGTCTTCTACCTCCGACTGATGGGAGGGAGGTGACTCTGTATGAGACGAGGATGGCGAGTGAGTGGAACGTCGTGCGTAATCCTCGTAGTCTGAACTTGAGTCTGCGTCGCTAGCAGAATGGGGTCGTGTCATCTCATGGGTCTCCGGTGAAGGGACCTCTACCACGGTAAGGGGCTGTATAGCCGGGAGATGACTGTGCTTCTTGACCAAGCTAGGTATTCTTGGAGCAGAAGTCTGTTCCTTGGGTGCAGTGGAATGGTGATCCACGGGTTCCTGTTCACCTCTGGACTTGCGTTTATCCCGATGCTCCGGTTTATCCCGGTGCTCCGGGCTACGGTGATGGGGGGTAGACGTCCGCTCCTCGCCATCAGTGCGTGCTTGTTGACGGGAAACCAGTGAACGGCTTCTCCCTTGTCTGGTGTAAGGTCGCTCCGGGGTATGGTTCCTATGGTACCGACTCCGGTTAGGTGGACTAGGTGAAGGGGTCCGACGTATGGGACGGTCCCTCTCCCGATGATGACGTACAGGATAGGAATCTCGGCGTTGTAACGGTGTGCGACTTCGTTTACGAGATCTGCTTGTCGTAGTACCGAGGTGTGGCTCCGTTGTACGGGTCCAAGCTGGAGTGGAGGCCGGCTCACGGCGTTCTGGCTGAGTCCGTTCCTCATAAGTCCGTGACTTCTTGGATGTGGAGTCCCGGTGATCTGTATAAGTCCGTTCTGCTTGAGTCCGTGACTTCTCAGATGTAGATTCACGGCGCGCTGGATATGTCCGTGTGGTATCCCGTTCCGTGGTACGGCTCCAGGCCGTGGTACGGCTCCGGGCTGTAGCTTCCTCCCGCGGTGCTCCGGTATCGGAGTCACGGCGGTCTGGATAGGTCCGTGAGGTCTCCCGTTCCGTGGTACGGCTCCGGTCCCTGTAGGCCTTTGGCTTGTCCGACTCCCGGCGTCCCGTATAGGGCCGTGACTCCATGCCGTGGAACCGGTGAGCTGTGCTTGAGCCGGGGTCCCGCTGTAGTGGTGGAGTCCGTGATCTTGATTCTCGGACTGCCTTCTTCGCCGTGTCTCTCTGTGTCTCCGGGGTACGGCGGTTCTTTGGGGACTTGGATGAACGGGAGTTGGTATCCGAGTACTCGCTTTGATCCATGTCTGTGACGGGGCTGTCTAGTAGAGTCCGTGTCAGCACTCTAGCCGGTGCAGTAGAAGTAAACCGTATCGCCGTGGCTTGGGCTTGACTGGTCTGCACCTTGTTCTTTGAAGGTACCGTCGACTGTAAGACTGTGCCACTGGGGTGTATCTCCGGGCTTGTAATCGTCGCTAAAGTTGTGTCTTCGTTTAGCGATAAGTCGTGGATAAGGGCCTGATTAGCTTCTGCTTTTTCAACAGGTCCTTTCCTCTGGTCACCGGCAGCCTTCAATAGTTGAGTACGTCTAGTTGCAGCATAGCTAACCCAGGTAGCGTCGTCCCAGTCTACACACTCGGCACAGGTACTCTGCCTGTAGCATATCTGTGCCCTGCATTTAAAACAGAAAGAATGTGAGTCCTTTACGGGCCAAAACTGACGACATGATTCACATCTCTTACTATTCCTGATAGTTTGGGTGACTACGTTAGCCATACTGAACTTACAGACCAAAAAAAAATAACCCTAGGGTGCGTCTATAACAACCAAAAGTTACTGTTTACAGGAGCTCTCTCAAAACAGGTCTTGTTTCCAAGACTGCAAAGGAAAAAGAGTGATGGACATGCGCGGAGAGCACGCCACCTGGCGGACGATCGACGCAGCGATCAGGGGAGATAATTTTGTTTGCAGGAGATCTCCAAATGGAGGATATTGGCATTTAAGTGATAACAGGTGAAGATTTGAGACACAAACACTATTTATATTTCACATCAGACTATTATTTACTATTTTATCATGCAATTTTTGTGAAGAAATGACAAAAATAAAAAAAAAATCGAAAAATCGACCAAAAATGCCTTTTTGAAAATGACGTCAGCTGCCATCTTGGATTTCTTTATATTTTTGATAGAGCTTGACCCAAGGGTAAAGTGTGGTAAGTTTCAGCTCCCTACACAACCAGAAAAAAGGTGAACTATCATCTCAAAAAGGTGAAGATTAGAGCCATCACCTTTTTTATGATCACCTTTAAAAATGATCACAATCACCTCTGAAGAGTGATGAGCAATTATTGTAAATTTGGTTCATCACCTTGAAAGGTGATGGCCGTCACCATTTAGTGTTGATGGGTCTAACTCATCACCTTTTAAGGGTGATGACCAGATCTGACCACCATTAAAGGGTGATGGGTCATCACCTTTTTTTTCTGGCTGTGTAGCTCAAGTAGTGAGAAAAATATTTAAGTGGGGAGGCAAAGTGCTTCTCACCCCTTCCAGGCCTGGACAGGCCCCAAAGGTTAATAGATAGACCACTTCCTCGAATCTGGAAGAATCCTGGAGAAAATGGCGAAAACCCTACAGGGGTAAATGGAGCGCAGCGCGAAGCACACTGAGAGAGGATGGCGTCAGTCAAGAGTCGTAATTATGGCCAGGCTCATCAGGATAGAGAATGTTTCGCAACAATGTATAATTTTCCGAATATTTTCATATAAGTACTAACTATTGTACTAGAATACCAGGTTTCACTCCCTATCAACGATATATGTGCACGGAACGTATTTTTGAAAGGATCCGCTATGAAATAGCGGTAAGAAGTTAAATAATTCTTGCAAAGAGATTTTTGATCCGCTAACAAGAATAAAACAGCAAAGGCAACACAGGTCACATTACTTCATCTGTACTTAAAATTGTGTGTTACAGACTCAGCGGAGAACGTGACTATGTATTGCGAAGATAAGTATAGCGAGAACTGTGTCACATGGGCCGGACGAGGGGATTGTACCAACACCAACTCCACACCCTTTATGGTCGTCAACTGTGAGCTATCATGTGACTCTTGTCAACGTAAGTTTTTGCTATACCTTCATTCCGATATAACTCGAATATATCCACATAAACTACTCTGTGACTGTCCGGTCCTTCTGATACTTTCATTCAAATATAACTCAAATATATCCACAGAAGACGCTCTATTATTGTCCGATCCTTCTGATACCTTCATCCAAATATAACTCAAATATATCATGAATTCCACCTTGACGGAATCACCATTGGGAAAACTTTTTTTTATTCAAAGCTATGTACTTGAAAGTTCCTTGGTCATACCCATGTAGTTTTATGTTTACGGATCCATGAAAAATCTACAGATGATCCTGCATTTTCAGTAACTTATGCCTCGAAATGTTCGTGACGGAATCACCTGAAACGGACATGACTCTTGATAGTGTTGCTTGTCTATTTTTTTGCTGCTCTGTTTCAATCTGATTATTCTTATATGACTTCTCTTGCTAACATACATTACCCACGGATGATAAGATTTGTTTTCCTCGTTAGAAAAACGCGATTGGATCATCACAGGGGTTAAATCTAGTCCGTGACGGATATTCCTAGGGCGAATTTATCACTTCTATTTATAAAATTAAAACTCTGAACTCCTATTTTTACCAAAGTATACTGTTCCCGTCACATGCATATCTTTTCTACAGATGTTTCAAAATAGTATAGTTCAGTAAATACAACTTTTCTTCCTTGACAATTTCGAATTTCCTGAGTTCTTCAGGTTCCAAAATTGCGGGAAAAATATTTCGCGATTAAAACACATCTTCATTGTTATCGACGTGTCCCCGGAGATCGTAGGAAGCGAATAGGAAAAACAGCATGCTAATATATGGTCTGCGTAAGAATGTGAAGTGAATTTTATGTGAAAAAGGGCTGTTTTTTTGCGATGTCCGCTTTTTCGTGGAATTCATGATTACATCTTCATAAATTCTGTGACTGTCCGGTTCTACTTATACCTTCATTCAAATATAACTCAAATATATCCACAGAAACTCTGTGACTGTTCATTCTAATATAACTCAAATATATCTACATAAACTCTGTTACTGTTCGGTTCTTCTTTCAGTTTCCCCACCAGCCAGTGAAAGAGATGATATCTATTTGAAAATTTGAATTAACCAAACAAATGACTAGAAACCGGTATATTTTCCTTGATGCACTGAGGTTTCTTGTTTTGTTTTTTTTTCCTATATAAAACATTTCGTCGTGGTTTTTGTAATATAGCCGACACCCTGAACTGAAATGATATTTAGGTCCAATACCACGGCTGAGTGACTTTCGAACATTAGGTTGGGAACCGGTTTTTGCGAAGTCACCCATTCTGATTCCTCAGTCTGACTGATACGCTGTCTGTTTGTTATTGTTTTGTAGCCTTCGACGTGGTCAGTTTCCTCAATCAATGGTATGCAACCGGGAGTGATTATTCATACAGTGGTAACACCTGTTCGTCCGGGAACTGTGATATATACAAACAGGTAAGTAGAACGATTACCTCCCCTTCCTTCCATGACGATCAGGGACAGTAACCCAGTCTGGCTGGTAAGTATGATGGCCGAGAAGGGCCATCGTGGGTTCGGCATTAGAACATGCGAAGATGCGAAGCTACCATGCAAAGCGCGAAGTCACGATGCGATGCGTGATGTTACGATGCGAACATGCGAAGCGCGATGAGGCGAAGATGCAAAGCGCGAAGATGCTATAAGGTAAGATGCGAACAAGCGAAGATGCGAAGTTACGATGCGAATATGCGAAGATGAGAAATTACGATCAAGGCATTATTCTGAGTTGATTGTCCAAATTTATCAAAACCGAAGGGCAGCGCACACTGTAAGATTTCTTCCACGTGTGTTCAAAATTATCAAACACGTTGGATATTTGCCTCTAGGGTACGAATGATCAAAAACTTTCATAAAGTTGCCCGCACACGGAAGCTATCTGAGAAAGCCATCGTGCACGAATGAAATTTGGCTAAGCAGATAGCTCCAGTGTGCACCGGGAACAGTCGCGCTTGTAATTTTACATGAAAACTATTAATTTCTCGACAAATATGCAACTGGACAATGGACACAACCCTATACTATGTCAGACGTAAGGTGAAAAAGAGACTTTGGACCAAAGTTTGGTTGAAACGAGAACTATACCAAAGAAAACATCGGTATATTCCGGTATGGGATTAACAAATCCGAGTACAGCTTTTTTTGCACATGATCACGAGACTGTACAAGAAACTGGCGACTGAAAGTTCCCAGCAATTTTGAATCGCCCCACAGATGTGTAAATCTACATGCTTTAATCACTCCAATAATACGGAACGCGATGGCTGACGTCATCTTAAACCTCTCTCATCCTCCCAGTCCAATTACTAAGCGAACTAGTGTTGTATTTCTATTGTTGTAGTTGGTGTTGGCCGAGACTAGAGGATTTGGCTGTGGATGGGAAACTTGTTTTACGACCATACAGAAGTCACCGGTGAACATCCGCAATGCCGAGTTCGTGGTGTGTTTTTACGAACCTGCGTAAGTATACTAACTTAACAATAAATTATAACAGAAGCAATTTCCTTGAATAAACATGCCATCAAGAGTTGAGCTACGTATACGCTTCACATACATGTACATTTACACAATATTTATCTGTAGTTGTGATTATGACTGATTCATGTCATCTCAGGTCATCTTTTTGGAGCTGGTCTTGTATTCGAAAATCAATATTTTCACAAAGTTGAAGGTGAAAGTGGGAGTGAAAGCATCCAGATTTCAAGAACTTGATCTTACTGCTCGCTTGTCCATTCTGCTTCAGATTCAGAATATTGATTCAAAGAATGAGGTCTCCCAGTCTTGGACACGAACACAGGCTCGCAAAACAACAGTTTTTAGGGGGTATGGGTGGTGGTATTAGGGTGAAGTGTCGAAATATGGGGTCTCTATATATAACCCCATGTGGGTTGTGGATTTATATAAAGCATGGGGTTATATATAGATGTATTTCGACACTTCTCCCTAATACCATCGCCCACACCCCCCAAAACTCTTCTTTTGCGGGCCTGTGGACACGAAACAGCTATCGAGTATTACCCGGTTCTTATGTGATAAGCCTTACATTCGATGTACATGTTAAATAATAATATATATAATTAATAATATTTATACGCTAAGTAATATATAGCCCTCTAGTATGAGGGCTATACGACGGTCCCAGTCACCCCCAGCGAGGGTTTTAGATAATTTTATTACGAATCACTCACCTCTGAAACTGCCGTACATCTAATCTCTATCCCCTCTTGCGCACTATTTTAAATCTTGCGCACTATTGTGAAATAGTAACGCATATATCGCCGTCTGAATTTTCCAGTCGACAACTTCCACTTTATACGCGCCATGTTCAATTGCAAACGGCCCAGCACACATATACCGTGAGGTCACCAACATCCCAGCTAGCAAGTGGACGTCAGACCAACGTTGGGTAAACGTCAGCGTCACCGTTGGCACAACGTTGGCTGGTGACGTTAGCCCAACGTAATTTTGTCCATTGGCCCAATGTTGGCCAAACGTCAGCGTTGGACAGACGACCAAAAAAAGACGTTGGGCATTAGGTGGCAAATGACGTTGAACCAACGTCACTTTAAACGTTGGCAATCCGATGATGATCCAACGTTGGACCGACGTCAATAAAAAGACGTTGGCACAGTGTGGGCTGGTGACGTTAACCCAACGTAATTTTGTCCAGTGGCCCAACGTTGGCCCAATGTTGGCCAAACGTCAGCGTTGGACAGACGTCAAAAAAAAGACGTTGGGCATTAGGTGGCAAATGACGTTGAACCAACGTCACTTTAAACGTCACTTTTAGCGATATAAAGAGATCAAAATTCCATGCCGAATACTGTTATAAATTTGAGAAATAATGTTTTTTAGTCGTGCTAAATCGTTATTTCATGCACGGTTTAGCGTGGGAAGGTTTATATTTTTGGGCAAGGGTGAATCCCACGCCTTAAAAACCTTCCCACACTAACCATGAGTAAAATAACGATTTTGCATGCCTATGAAAACATTATTTCTTTATTTTACAACAGTAATGGGCATGGAATTTCAATCTCGCTATATCGCTAAAGTGACGTTTAAAGTGGAGTTGGGTCAACATCATTTGTTGAAAAACTTCGAATTATTGCAAATATTTACAAACACAATATTTTTGGTTCGAACAACTTTATTTTTAGAAGTTAACAAGATTCGAGCACAGGTATAAAAATGAAATTCACAATCCGCATTTATATGTTATTAAAGCAAAAACAAAACAATACTTCCCTATTCATATTTTCATCATAAGTGAACTGGGCTTTTGAACTCACAATTATTCATAACTTGGAACATGATGAAATCCATTTATGCAGTGATTCATGTTCAAATAATTTGATCGTTCGACCTAAAAAAAATTAAAATAAGAGTCTTCTTTGGAATGCGTAACATGGAAGATATTTCCATTTTTGAAGATTGTTTGGCCTAAATGACCCAATATTTGACCTATTGATCTAAAAAGATAGAATTCTGCTGCGGACAATGTATGAATTGATGAAAGGAAATTGTAATCACATTTTAGGAACTCGTCAACCGAAAGGTGGTACCGGTATAATAATGTTCATTACCGCGAGTTTTCTGTCTATTCAATGGTTTCAATTCCAATGGCTTCCCCGTCGGCGTCTTCAGCATCATTGGTCTGTTCCGGCTTTCAGCAGCTAGGAACAAATGGAAAACAAATACATGGATCAATATTTACATGAAGAAGAAGTGTTAAGGGGCTTCAATACGGTGCAGCATCACTGACCTATTGTAACATGTTTGCTGTTGCAATTTTCAGTTAAATACAACAGTATAACATTATTAACCTGAATTACATATGTGCAAAATTTCATCGAGTTATTAGCTAAAATCAGAATAGTGATAGTACTCTACATTGGCAGCAAAAGTTACACTGGATACCAGATTCTCTGCTATATCACAGGGTGAGCAAATTTCTTTTGAGACAAGTTTAATTTTATTATCAGAAATTACTCAGGAATATTCAGGGAATGATCCTGAATAGATCAGGTTGCACATCCATAACTCAATTTCAGGGTTTCTACATGTACCTGAAAGCCAGGGATAATTTCCTGAAATTCAGGTATATCATCCATGAATTAAAGCTAAATTATCTGAATTTTAGGGGATTTTACGTACCTGCATAGGGTCTAATCAGGGTGGTAAATTTGCCTGAATTTCAGGGAAAATCCTCTCTTTCAGGGATCTCCTTTTTCTGAAATTCAGGTAATTATCCCTGGATTTTCAGGTAAAATCCCTGAAATTGAGTTGAGCAGCCTGATCTATTCAAGATTATTCTCTGAATATTCTGAGAGTGAGGTAAAAGTCCTGAATTGATCAGGTTGTATATCCACAACTCAATTTCAGGGATTTTGGCTGAAATTCAGGGCTGATTAGTAAGTTCCCGACCCTATTCAGGTATGTAAAATCCCATAAAATACAGGTAATTTAGCTTTAATTCATGGTTGATATACCTGGTTTTCATGAAATTATCCCTGGACTTAAGGTTTATGCCCTGAATATTTCTGAGAGTGTACACAATAAACATTTATAAGGTGTACGGGTAGCGTATGTGTAAAAGTCATGAGACTAATAAGTACGAAAGGCTGTCTTTTCATCATACAGAGAAAATCACAAACCTTTTTTTCTTCTCTGCCGCCTCCTTCGTACCTTCATCACAGTCTGTATTGAAGGATTTAGCCAGGATTTAATCCTTTCTTCACAATCTGCAATTTCCTCAACACTTCTGCAAAAATAGTATGTTAGCACTAATTCATCGAGAAAATATATGTTATTTGCGCTGAAAACTTACCTCACTTCCACTCTTTGCATTTCTTGTCTACATGAAATACCACAGTAAGAATTTAAATGACACAGTTATCTCCCCTGCTAGTCACCTGATAGCATAGCTACCCACAATTCCACTTCCTTCTTGTTCTACTGCTTCGTAGGGCTGGAAGTAAACATTGTCAACTCCGTGAAAAAGTGCCTTTTCTAGCGAAACTACTCACAGTTGGATTACCTCAGACGTCTGATTTCCTGCAAGAAGTCCTTTGGGAAGTATTCTAGAAGTTATCAGCGTAAAAATGGCTCAAAATATGTCTCAAATGTCATGCATGTCTTGTGGAGGTGACAAGCCTAGTTATGACCTTCACTCATTGTGTCCGCCATGCCGCCAGGGTAGAATCTGTACATGGGACACGGCCTGTGAAGAGTGTATTGTGTGGGCGCCCGGCATATTCCAGGTGTATCTGGCCGGTTCTCTGGCAGCTAACGAAGGAAATAGTGTTGTTATGCCTGCCAATCTCGCAAACGAGACATATGTAGCACAGTCTCCCCGTACTAGTGTAGGCGAGGAGTCTAGGGGGTTTGTTAGTTCAGTAGCTGGGTCTACGTTAGTCAGCCTATTGGATGTAAATAAAGATAAACAAACGCCCCCCCCCCGCTCACGATGCTTCCATTTCAGGCCAGGCGAGGGGTCAATCAGGTAAGGGATCGACCCGGTTGGTACAAGTGGAAGGAGTAATCGAAGATATGGAATCTGGTACAACGACGACTGTGGATGTGGAGATTCCTATTGAGCGGACGCCTGGATGTGACGATGAAGGGAAATCGGTGACGGACCCAGGCTTAGCGTGGGAAAGCCAGGGGACTCCGATCGCTCGATCGGAGTCAACTTATGATTACGAAAACTTGGGCAGCACCAGTGAGGGGCCTAATGTTAAGTTTTCATTTGGGTCCGGGGTTGGGAAAATACCTTCCTCGACGCTGTCGAGGCCTGGACTTCCCGGTCGCTCAGTTACGCCTTTAACTGCTGCTTCCGGTTTGTCTGAATTTTCTCAACCTGCTTCCGGTTACTCTGGTGGCCTTCCTCGTTCCCTTGCCGAGACGTTTGTGTCTACGAGCCTTCTGGGCCACCAGAGATTAAGGTTCCCGCAACAACGGCAGTATGGTATGTATTCAGGTACCCATGATATGTCAAATTTTTTGCCTGTGTCTGAGTTGCGTTATCAAGAACCCTCAATCAGACCAGTTCAAATTATGCGGCATCCGGTTGCTGGTCTACCTTCGCCCTTGCGTGGCTTAGGTCAGATATCTGCTTCCGGTGGTGTTCGAGGTACGGGACCGGGAATTTATCGTATGATGCGTCCTCCTATACGTGCTTCCGGTTTACGACCTCGTATGCCAGTTCACCGACCTTTACAGTGGCCGTGCTCACGTCCAGCTGGAGGGTCCTTGAGTGTGAACACACCTCGTCAGGCCTTGCTTCCGGTCCACTCTCAAGTGACTGATCCCACATTGGCTGCCATACTGCGCGGTATGGAACAGCAACGTGAGGAAATGAAGGAATTGAGAGAGATGATGACCAGTCAATTCCGAAGTAGTACGCCACTGCTTCCGGTTTTGACTGAACAGTCTAGGAAACCGGAAGCTAATTTGTCGAGGACTATCCCTTCCAATACTCCCTCCTGGCAGGAAGCCCCGGAAGCTATGGAAGTGGATAGGGACCAGTACGGTAGATCTGAATTGAATGAACCTACCAATACTGATCCGGATGCTAGGAAATATTATGAACTTATTTCCGGTATCTATGACTTAATTCCTGATATGCAGCTTCCGGTCCCACATGCGGGGGATATTGAAACTGAATCAGGAGAGTCAAACCGGGTTACGAGGTCGGCTACCACGCTTCCGGCCTCAACTGCTATTCATTCTATCTGCCATTTATTCCATAGAACTTTAGCAGAACCCGCTACGCAGGAGGAACGTGCTATAAGGTTGAGACCAAAAGCTCGCTTCCGCCCTGCAGGATCTTCTGGTCCGTTCCCAGTACAGAAGCCAAACACACGAAGTTACAGCGTACATAACTCACCGTTTAGCTTCCGGTCTGCAGAGGTGAACGGCGACTTTCAGTATTTATGCCCTAGCAATACTAAAGTGCCTAGTAATCAGGATGTTCCTTGCACGAACAAACAGGCCGCAGTACTTGAGGAAACTGCTCGACAAGGAGTGGCGATTACGAATCACCTTGACTGGTTTCTTAAAGCCATAACGGATGATTTATTTTCGCTGTCGGGCGCGGAGAGTCAAGAGCAGTTACAGGAGGGTATAAACCTCGTTCTTGACTACCAGAAGATTGCTTCCGGTGCTGTAGAAGATTTACTGGTACACAATGCCTACCTATCTTCTATGCTAGTGTATTTAAGGAGAAAGGCCTTCATTCCTTTTATGCATAGTTACACACCGGAAGCTGTAAAGAGGAGTCTACTAGAGACATCTACGGCTCCTTCTTTACTGTTTGGTGATGCTGTTGCCGAAGTTCGACCTGAAATGGATCGTATAGAGCATGACAGGTCAGTTGCTTCCGGTGCTTCGTCTAAAAGACCTATGGCTTCCGGGTCGGGTCCAAAGGCGAAGAAGGCTAAGAAGAACCCGCCTAGTTCCAAGGCTAATAAGGGTGCTTCCGGCCAACAGCATAACCAAGCGCCTGCTTCTTTAGAGCCTAGAGTATCTACCTATGGCCATAAGAAGCCGGGTAAGGGGAAATCTAAGCAGTCAAAGAAGGATTCCTGATGTCTCGGGCCGTACCGGGTGGCTTCCGGTATGGCGGGAACACCGAGACATAACGTTTCCAGTTCCCCGGCAACTAGACCTTCCGGTAGGGGGAAGGCTGCAGTTGTTTTGGAGGAACTGGATAAGGATGGGACGGAAGCGTGGGTCATTCGAACGACCAGATACGGCTATCGCCTATTGTTCGACACGCTTCCTCCCTTGACTGCTCATCCCCTTCCGTCTCGTATACCATTACGAACGGGTCATCTATCAGCAATACAGTCCTCTGTGGACAAGCTGATAGAGAAGGCAGCTGTAATAGAGCTTCCGGTTTCGGACACGTCACCCGGGTTCTATTCGCCGGTCTTTCTGGTCCCCAAGAAAGACACGTCCGAGATGCGCATGGTTATAAACCTAAAGCGCCTCAACAAGGACTACCTCACTCCACCGCCACACTTCCGCATGGAGTCCTTCCGGTCTATCCGGACGGTACTCAGACAAGGGGAATGGCTGACTTCTCTGGATTTAAGGGATGCATACCTGCATATCCCGATACATCCGGAGGACAGGAAGTACTTGAGATTCATGGTCGGCAAACGACGCTTCCAAATTCAAGTGCTTCCGTTCGGCCTGTCCACTTCCCCTTGGGTGTTCACACGAGTGTTTACACCAGTGGCACAATTCCTGCACTGTCTAGGTATAAAGTACCACTTTTATATCGACGACTCCCTGCTAAGGAATGCCTGCAAGGAGCAGTTAATCCTAGACACCCAGTTTGTCTTAAGGATGTTGACTTCTCTGGGATACATCCCACACGAAGAGAAATCAGAGCTGATTCCTTCACAAAGGCGCAAATTTCTGGGGGTGGAATATGATACGCTACGAGCTCTCGCCAAACCCCCAGAAGATCGATGGCTAAAGATAACGACGAAGATACCTCAGTTCCTCAAGTTATCTCAGGCCAGGGCTTTACACTTTGCTGCGATAATCGGCCTCTTGACGTCAACACAGGACGTAACACCAAGAGGGCGGTTGCAGCTTCGTCCCTTAATGATTTACTTCAATCATCAATGGGTCGAAAGGCAGTTGAATCCGTGGATACCTGTAACACCGCTAGTCAAACAATGCCTCCAATGGTGGCTGGATCCACTCAACGTTATGCCAGGTGTGTCCCTACTTCCGTTTCGTCCGTCACATCACCTGTTCACGGACGCATCTATGGAAGGATGGGGAGCCCACCTCGAGTCCAAGTCGACATCCGGGTTATGGACAATCGAGGAACGCTCGTACCATATAAACGTGTTGGAGTTTATGGCAGTGACACATGCCATCCGCACGTGGGTGAGCGTATTGACCGACAAGAACCTGCTGGTTGCGACGGACAACACAACAGTCGTGTCCTATATCAACAAGCAGGGGGGACGAGATCTCCGCAATTACAAAGCCAAGCGGAAATCTTTTTCGGTCTGTGTTGGGACAACAACATATCGGTGTTGGCCAGGCACATCCCGGGGGTACTGAACGTCTTAGCGGATTCGCTTTCACGACGGAATCAGATAATTCCCACGGAGTAGGCAACTTCACCCAGACATACTAAAACAAATAGCTCATGTCTGGGAGATGCCACACATAGATCTGTTCGCCACTCGGCGCAACAATCTACTGCCCCTGTTCATGTCGCCGGTCCCGGATCCGTCGGCATATGCAGTGCACTATCGCAGGACTGGTCAAGGATGGTAGCATATGCGTTCCCTCCTCCAGCTATCCTAGCGAAGGTACTTCAGAAGATCCGCGAACACATCTGTGTCGTTTACCTGATTGTTCCGTGGTGGCCAGCAAGGCCGTGGTTGCCGGAACTATTGGATCTTCTGGTAGATGTACCAAGACAGCTTCCGGTGTGGCACAATCTACTGCGCCAGCCTGGAACGTCGACATTCCACAGCCAACCAGGACTGTTCCACTACCACGTGTGCAAGTGCTCAAGCAGCACTTCGCTCAGGCGGGATTTTCAGCGGAGGTTGGGCGCCGAATGGCACAATCAATTCGACCGTCCTCTTCCGCTGTATATAACTCAAAGTGGGCAATCTTCGATCTTTGGTGTGGAGAGAGGGATATCAATCCATCCTGCGCAACTATCCCTGAGATAGCAGAGTTTCTATTGTACCTGTTCAGGGATAGGGGCCTGGTGCCTGCTACGGTAGAAGGTTATAGAGCGGCCATTGCTCAACCTATTCTACTGGGTACTGGGATTAATCCCTCGACTGATCCAAACTTATCTGCACTAATCAAGTCATACAAGATAACTGGTCAGTCGGCTGTTCCGAAATTACCTAAGTGGGACTTAGCCTTAGTACTTCGGCAATTGGGAGAGCCACCTTTCGAGCCAATAGAAGCTATTGAGCTAAAATATTTATCATACAAAACTTCGTTTTTGTTGGCTCTTGCTTCAGCAGCTAGGGTGTCAGAGCTGCATGCGCTCGATAAAAGGAACATCAGACACTCTAGGAACTGGAGCAAGGTAGTTCTCACAACGGTTCCTGAGTTTGTGGCCAAGAATCAAGCCCTCTACGATTCCATATCTCGAGAGTTCACAATTCCAGCCTTATCTGATTTCCTTTCGTCCGGTCTTGAATCAGACATGTTAATGTGTCCGGTTCGGGCTCTTGCGTGTTACCTGAATCGTACAGAGGAGATCAGAGCGGGAAGGAGGCGTTTGTTTATCCCTTTCGATCCCAAAGCCAAACAAGAAATAAGTAAAAACACTATCTCGAGTTGGCTCAAAAATACGATTCGGCTAGCGTACTCCACGGCTACTGATAGGCAAGCCGCGCTTGTAAACGTTTCGGGTCACAAGATTAGGGCATTAGCGGCATCATGGCCTCTATGGACCAACAGATCGGTGACAGACATTATGAGGGCGTGCTACTGGAGGTCAAACACGACATTTGCCTCCTACTATCTCCGGGACATGACGTTGGCATGTAACGACCTCTATTCCATCGGCCCACTTGTGACCGCACAGCGGGTGTCAGGGGGACCGAGGCCAGCAATATAGCTACAAAAGTCCGGGCGTACAGTTGTAACCCTGCTTGCGGGTGAGTGCATTTTTTTCTCTCGGCCCCTTTCAATTCAATTTCCGATAACGGAAATTGCAATTCCCGATATCGGAAATTAGAATTTTCGATATCGGAAATTGAATTTCCGATATCGGGAAATTTCCGATATCGGAAATTCGGAGACAATTCCCGATATCGGAAATAGAATTCCCGATATCGGAAATTCCCGATATCGGAAATTGAATTCCCGATATCGGAAATTCAATTCCCGATATCGGAAATTCAATTCCCGATATCGGAAATTCAATTTCGGAAATTCAATTTCCGATATCGGAAATGCAATTCCCGATATCGGAAATTGTCATTGAATTTCCGATATCGGGAATTGCAACTCTAGGGTGCACTCCACACTTGCCACGGTTTCGTACAAAGTGGTCCCTCCCTAATTTTATAATAAGGAAGATCGCCCGATTTTGACAGCAAGGTAATTCTTCTTACCTATCTACTAACTGATATCTATAGTATCACCCTGCTGGACGTAACCATTTCTCCAAACGAGGATATAACAATTGCTTGTTGATCGCACCCACTCGCCACTACAGAGTTAATCGTGTCCGGAATTGAATATCTGGAGGACCAAAATCCGCACTTTTTCTGGAAGCGAAAATCATGATTCCTCTATGGCGATAAAATTTTACAAAAAACGAGTAGGTCGACCCCCTATTTTTTTCGCCATATTAAATTGTCCTTTGGACGGGAAACACTTTAACATACATAAAAAGAAAATCATTTCATGTTTTTCAGAAAAGTTGAAGAAGGGCTAAGGAGGATTGCACGTCTTTCCTTTTCAATTTCAATAGCTCACAAGTCCCCTCAAATAATGGCACGAGTGTGCCCATTTGGAAAATATATACGTTTACAAGGTTTTTGTTAAAGATTTTACATCTATTTATGGTCGAAGATCCGAACCCATGCCTGTTTTTAGCCGCACATCATTTAGGTTTCAGATTCAGATTCAGATTTAGGTGTGGAATGCACCCCTAGGTTTTGTAAAGCTTTCAGGCTTTCATTTCCGATATCGGAAATTCGGTGACAATTTCCGATATGGGAAATTCTATTTCCGATATCGGAATTTCCGATATCGAAAATTGTCACTGAATTTCCGATATCGGAAATTCTAATTTCCGATATCGGAAATTAGAATTTCCGATATCGGGAATTGAATTCCCGATATCGGAAATTCGGAATAAAAAGCACTTTGGCTTGCCATAGAGATTCATTGGCATATCAAAATGTTTTTGTATATTACCAATTTATATCAGGGTTATACTATATTATTAAGTCACGCATACTACATCATTTGCGTTGGTAGTACGTGGTGCTGGTGAATGTTGGGCAAATGTCTGTTTAACGACGTCGGATAGGAGTCGGAAAGACACCGTCGATTTCACAACGTTATGCCGACGTTGTAAAACTGACTATACATACTCGTCAATTTACCAATGTCGGTACAAAGTTAATTGGCAAACAAACGGCGATATCGCCGACGCAATACCATGCGTCGGTAGTACGTGGTGCTGGTGAATGTTGGGCAAATGTCTGTTTAACGACGTCGGATAGGAGTCGGAAAGACACCGTCGATTTCACAACGTTATGCCGACGTTGCAAAACTGACTATACATACTCGTCAATTTACCAATGTCGGTACAACGTTGGCAAACAAACGGCGATATCCCCGACGCAATACCAACGTTGACAAATAGTCGGCATTCCGACGGCGACAGTGCCGACCATTGCCGACGTTGATCCGAAATCGTTCTGTTAGCTGGGATGGCGCGTAGAGAGTGGAAGTTGTCGACTGGAAAATTCAGACGGCGATATATGCGTTACTATTTCACAATAGTGCGCAAGATTTTAAAATAGTGCGCATAGTTTTTCTAATAGAGATTAGATGTACGGCAGCATTCTCAAAGAGAGCCGTGTCTACCCGCGGGAGACCAAAGCGACTCTCATGTTAACTGGTGACATTTTTGAATCTCCAATCTCAAAGCGAGGCAGCATGACATCATTCTCAAAGCGAGCCGTGTCTACCCGCGAACTACTTCCTGTATTAGATAACTCGCTTTCACGGCCAAGTGTCATACCGACAATAATTTGTTCGCGATTGATATGCTCCGAAACGGAAAGAGTCATTTCCCAATTATATAGCCCACGTTATGTTTAGCAATTCGCTTCTAACTCGGCGGAGTCAGCAGGTCAGTGACAAGCCAGATAATCATACGCCGCCTACTCACCCTCCAAATTTTGGGGGGATGGCAACCACCTCGCTGGGGGTCTAATAACACCCCAGCCAGCAGTCAGATTTTTGGACCGGATTCGGGGCCTTCGCGCACATCGCCGGAAGTGACATCATATATAGTAAAATAGATGTTTAACGAAAATTTTGATTACTTTTCAAGTCTGCATAATACCTCCGTTGACCTAGCGTTAAAAGAATTATCTGGAGATAATTTTCCCTGTTTATCTGGACAGAGCATATGAAAAGTAGTTCGCTCATGTGCAACACTAAGGGAGTTGTTTGGTCGGATTCAAACTGAACCGTGCGTTGGTTGGTTTCCCCTATACGTCATAGCAACGTAGTAAAGGTCAACTTCCGCTATTGGAGGCAGGGATGTTATTGGAGCCTGCGAAATGGAGCATGCGCTGTGGGGAGGTTGGGGGGATGGCTCCCATTTGGTATCAGTACACAATTAATTCTGTTACTTGTTATGTATTAGCGTTAAAAATCGGCAAAAAGTGACAGCAAGATACACACATGTGTACACAACACATACCAAAATATAACACAGAGGTGTTTATGGTATACACAACTCTCATATAGAGAATATATGTCAGTTCAATTGGATGGATCTACATCTCATCAAGATCTTGCTGGCAGTAATTAGAAAGATGCACATATTACTTGTAAACAGTTATTATTACTGAGAAAACTCCTAAATAACATTGAGGAATATATTCTGTGTCAGATTTCAAGTCCATGAATGCAATGTCTGCAAACAGGCAACACTTGTCAAAACACAACATAGAAGAAAAAAAGGAATAAACTTCAATGACAACATATCTGATGGTCATTTGCTGATCTCTGCTACATTAACAACCATGAAAGATGAGGACAGCTGGAAGTAGCCTAACTTAAACTGTTAACTGTTTGGTGAAAGATTAAAGTGGCAGCTTACAGTGAGAAAGGCCTATCTTCCAACAGAGTTGGAGGCATACCTCTGAGTCACACTGTGCGAAATTCCCAGAGTTGATGTGTGTGTGTGTGGGGGGGGGGAAGAGGGTTGTATGGGGCTTGCTAATATTTGGTGCCTGTAATCCATGTTTCTTGCTACCTACAAGATCTCTGATATGAATATGAAAGAGAATTACATACTTATAGTCCTGGAGATAGTGGAAATGGAACGAAGAGAAAGTATTTGCTATGATGCAAATGTGACTGACAATAAACACACAACAATGAGAAACCCTCAACAGTCAGATTAACTGTTGACTCAGTTAATCACATTTTATTTGTCTCATTAAAGTTACAAATGCAAAAGGCATTTTGGAAATTCTTTGTGTGTGGAACAAACATCTGAGTTTTTACAGGTGATATAATTAGTATTAATTTCATGTGGTTTTAGACTGATATAAAGTGAATTAATGCATAAATGATTTGAAGCATTGAAGATTTGAACTGAGGTCGCGATTTTGAAAAAAAGCATGTAATTGTATCTATGTGAATTTCCTTTCTTCCATTTACATTTTATTGTATCTTGAAAGTTCATTTGCTCATAATTACCAGCTGTGTTAAATGAACCTCGTCATATTTGGCATTGACTATTTGGCCCTAGTACTGACAAATCAGTCATTTTTTGCCTATATTTGCTCCAAAAGGTCTCAATTTTGTCGCAGAAATGGCATAGCAATACAAGAGATGTTAGCCAGCATTATCAGTATGATATTTATTTCAACCACATTTAGCAAGAAAAAAAATAATTTTAATAATTAAAAAAATTATTAAAATTAATTAAATTTTTTATTTTATTTTATTAATAATTTAATAACATAAATTTGAAACAACCCTAATATTTGAACTTAGTTCAGGAGTCATCATGGAAAAAATTGGGCTGATCCAGTAAAAACTGTAGCCACAGTGACGATTTAAAGTTCTCTGGTCAAATGTGAAAATGTCGTGTGACAGGTATCAGTACACAATTAATTTTGTTACTTGTTATGTATTAGCGTTAAAAATCGGCAAAAATCCAGAAAATTCACAATGCATAAATCCACCTGGCATGTCAATATTTACCTTGTGCGACATTACCAGTGGAAGTCTTGACAGATGTTGACCATGGAAATTTCAAATTACCGCCACTGACAGCTGATTGGTACTACAGAATGTCATTCGATTTGTAAACAGGGAGCCTTCTCACCCTTCACTGATCATGTCTTCATCCACCATGCTTTTTTCAAAGTGGCCCAAATCAACACCAGGAAGTACAGTTTGAAGACTCATCTGCAAGTTGAAATATCAAATGTATCAGAAATGCTGAAAAATCGCAGCTCATAAAATCCATAAAGATCTGCTCTCAAATTTCTAAACAATGTAGATCGTGGGCACCGACCCGGAAGTGATTAATTGTGTACTGATGCCATTTACGCGTGAGACTCTTTCTCGCAGTAGGGAGTCTCGCGAGACAAGAATGGTACCGCAGTTCAGAGGTGGGTGATTCGTAATAAAATTATCTAAAACCCTCGCTGGGGGTGACTGGGACCGTCGTATAGCCCTCATACTAGAGGGCTTATTATTTAGCTAATCCGAAGCTTCTACGTAACCTAATCACATACTACATGGGGAGATTTGGTCAGAAGAAATTGATTTCATGCAAATCCATTGGTGTAAAAGCGCTAGTTGTCAGTCAGTTACATGGAGTAGCGTCAAGGGTTGCGCATTTCGTTTGTGACCGTCATATACGAGACAAGAATGAGGAAGGCTGAAGCCAACAGAACGGAAATGTCTCTTGCCAAGGCAAGCGTAAACGACTCCGTCGAAAAACTGCGAGTTCTAGTTAAAGTTCGATTTCTTCCAATTTCTCGTAAATGGTAGACACAAGTTAACTGTATGTCACTTATATGGGGTTTAGGAACATCAATTCAGATCTGTAGATTTTGAGGCTCATTACATCTTGAAGGACTTTGCAAGATACTCACCATACATTTTCTCATTGACCTCCATCATTGTATTAAGGACAACCATCAATGAGAAGCCGTATGAGGAAGGTCCGAGCTGTTCGAACTGTCCTAAAGACCTTCCCGACTGTAACAACAAACTTTGCGGTAAGTGCACTTACATGTGTATTTGTTGGTATGATGTTGTCATGTTTTCGCATCTCGCCCTCCTTCTGGTGCCCAGTCGACACGCAAAGGAAAATGGAAAGGGGAGGTTATCTTGTATCTCCCCATATAAAGCAAATGTGCCATGATTAGCTGATAGCTTTGATTACCGATCAACCTTCTGATTCTGGACACAGTTGACATTTTAGTTGACAGTTGAAAAAAATTATTATTTAATTTATTCAATCTGCAGACGCAATCTAAACCAAGATGGCAAAACAGGGGAATACCATCTAGACGTAACGCTATGAAAACTTCATGCGAAAGGTTCGCCAATATTCTACGAGATCTCATAATAATCCAATCACGACAATTTCTGACTTTTCTCTCTGAGAGTGATTGACGTTTAGTTCACGGAGATTAACATCTTCGCATGGCACAATCTTTTGATATATTCCACCCCCTAACAAAGCCAGACTTCAGGCGGGAGTAAACTGTTTGATCATTATGGTTTACCACGCACACTGTCTAGAAATGATGCCATATTGGGATACTTTTTCCCCGATAACGCGTGTAGTTACTGTAGGCGTGATTTTGAAATTGTTTCAACAAGCTAGCCACCTGATTGGCTAACAAATGAGGTTTCAAATTCGCACGGGATTTATATAGCGCTGAATCCAGATATAATTTTCTGTTATATTATATCTGAGTTTACTGAGATTGTCTGCAGACGCTGCAATTGATCTGCTAGCTTTCAAGTTCAAATTCAAGTTCGGCAAGGCGACAGTCAATGTTGTCATATTGAACAGTCATGACTATCGTTTGTCAGCGGAAGGATATATGGCGAGGTATCTACCACCATTTCTCGGAGTTGTTGGGTGGGTACAGGTTCCTGTTGCTTCAATGCATTTTGCTGAGAAGGAACAGAAACTTGATAATGTGATGTCTAGCACTGTAATATCATGTAAGCGTCCTGTCTGTGTCTTGTGCGCTGTCGTCGTTGTTTTATAGGGTGGATGGAGGGTGCCTGGTTCCATGCTGCTTCAAAGATTTCTTCTTTGAAGTAGCAGGACCGCAACTTGTCTGGGTGGTGCTTAGTTGGTTCGTCGCGATAGAGCTGAAATATTGTTGAAAGCGACGTTAAATCACTCACTCACTCTCGGAGTTAGTACTTTCTATACTGTGGGTATATATATATCAGAAGACAGGTGTCATGAGAAAGGTCAGGTCTTATAAAGTTATGGACATGTGGAATTGGACATTCGACTATGAGGCGTCAACAATCTCTTGTAACTTGCTAATGTGTCAATACTGATATGTATATAAACATATCAACTTGAGGCGTCAACGATCTCTTGTAACTTGTTTATGTGCCAATACTTGTTTTGAATATGAATACGAAAATATAAACTTGCGGAATCACCAAGTTGATAATGTGTCAATACTAATATGAATACGAACACACCAACTTGAGAAATCAACGATCTATTGTAACTAGCTAATGTGTTAATACTATGAACATGAACACATCAACGTGAGGAATCAACTTTTATCCTTTGCTAATTAACTAAGATGAACGAATCTTCGAAAATTGAAGTCATTTTGATATTTTATTCTATATTTCGGCTGTGATTATGCCGTCGTCAGGAATATATATATGCATTCTTGACGACGGCATAATCACAGCCGAAATATAGAATATTATGTATTCCTGACGATGGCATAATCACAGCCGAAATGACGTCCATTTTCGGAGTTACTTTCCCCCTGGTTCCTGTAAAACTACTCTGTGGAAATAATGGACTTTGCTAATAAACCAATCTGTTTTCTAAATTTTCAGTTCCAGCCGGTGAAGGTGTCGACCCGATCGTAGAGCCGAATATTGACAGTGGAGCACCAGACGTTTCCTTCCCTGTGACCGGCCTAATTTTGGCGACTTTGATCTGTTCTTGGTTACACGGACTGTAACTGATCCTAGCCTCAAAAGGGCCAAATTTGGTTGACCCAACATCTTATTGACGGAGCCGTCCATCACCAAACTGACCCCGCCCTCATGCTGGTTTAATTTGACTGACACTCAGAGCCATAATTCTAAACGGGTCTAACTTAGTCACAATCAACCTGTTGATTCCACGAACATATAGTTATTCGGTGGTGATATAATGATACAACTGACTGCCAATATTGTTAAAAAATGACTAGTTTTGATATCGAATAAAGAACGTTCTTGTTTTTTTCACTTTCAAGTCAGAGTTATGTTTGTCCGCGTGGCGCCACCACTACACTCCCTTGCAAACCGTATACAATTTTTGTACCAGCGAAGGCACGAAACCTGGTATCCATGCATTGTTTGCAGAGTACGCCATCACCAATGCCAGACGAATTATCAATAACCAATTTTGCCAGCATCAGAGCATCGGGAAAACGGTGGTAACGTCACAACACTGCAATCCTTTGACAATGCAATAATAACTGTAATACCAGCTTCACTCTAAGCCCGACATAGATCTTTTGGGGCATATACACCGATTTGGACGCCTTTGTAATCTCATCCATTGACGTCACAGGATGTATAGTAGGCACATGCTTTTTGGCAGGAGATGGTGCAAAACAGAATCTGTGGCGTATCCCAGATCTGTTGATGACTCTGCAAGAACTGTTGCAGCATAAATTTCTGACCCAGTCCTCCACAGTAAGAAACTGTACATAATATCAGAAGTCCATAAAACTAGTTTCATGAACTTCAGATATTATTGATGCTCAGAAAGGCCGTTGAGAAGTTGTGACCACTTGCAGGCCATAACATTACTGATGGGTATCAGGCAGTTGCTGTACGGTTCATTGCAGTCAACAACTGAGGAGCAGTTGAGCAGTACGGCTGAGACACACTGCAGTACTAATCAGTTTTGGAATGGACGGCGCAGTACCTCTGTTACTGTGCGTGCCGAAGGGCGGTGGTTCTCTCCGGATACTCCGGCTTCCTCCACCAACCAAACTGACTGTCACCATATGAGTGAAACAAACTTGAGTGTGACATTAAGCCAAATTCCCTCCCTCCCTGTTACTGTGCAGAGACATCCAGCATTTCTGACCAGTCATAGACATACATGTATCCAGAGTCATTTTGATACCGATAAAAAGCCAAAACAGGTATGGGCGCCCAAATTTTCCAGTCCAATTTCTTTCATCGGACATACAAATGCCCCCCAAAAAGCCAAAACAGGCATCCCCAAAAAATCCCTGGATATGTCCCTGCCAGTACTGGTAGATTGGGAACTGGACAGTACTGAATGGTCAAAGATTCCGTGTAGGATTCATGTATATGTCGTCATTGTTCTCGGGTATGTCGTCATTGCTCTTGGATATATCGTCATTGTTAGTCACTGGCGTGGACGAATAAAATCGAAATAATTTTGTGATATCGAAACGATAACGATTTCTGTTGTTAACCCTCTGTAACAGACCCAGATGCCTACGGAGCTACGGAAACGCATTAGGGTCACGAGTTGGTGAGACGACTCGCGACTTATCGACTTGACAACAAATCAACTTGCCTCACAGAAACGGGGCAAGTCGACTTGTTTTTGTCGACTTGACGCTTTAATTTCAACAAGTCGACATACCAAAAGTTTACTTGTTGTGTTTTCTCGCAACAAGTCGACTTTCCACACCTCGACTTGTTAGCAAGTCGACTTTCGTCATGTCCGACTTTTCGTTATCGATTAAAAAGTCGACTTTCCACAAGTCGACCTTCGCAGTTATTTCGCAACAAGTCGACTTGTAAAATGCCGACTTGTGCAGTCATTTTGCGACAAGTCGACTAATCACAAGTCGACTTGTATGAGTATTTTCCAACAAGTCGTCTTATCAAAAGTCAACTTTGGGACAAGTCGACTTCATTGAAATCGACCTGTGTAGCTATTTTGCAACAAGTCGACTCGCAACAAGTCGACTTGTCTTAGTATTTCGCAACAAGTCGCCTTATCAAAAGTCGACTTTGCAGAGAGCAGATAAAAAATTAACCGTTTTCAAGTCAAT